>VOPJ01002573.1:0-16520 GCA_014673585.1 Semibalanus balanoides
ATATATATAAATATATAGAAAATATGGCAAAAAATAATAAGTTTTTAATTTTACCTCATAAAATGCGAGAATCCGAAATAGCAGTTTGATAGCGGAGTCTATTGTCAGTCAAGTGAAGTCTCAAAATATCTGTAGTGGACGAGTTAGTGGCATAAATAGGTAATACAACCAATAGTGATTGGTCAAAACGGGCCGAGTTCTGAAGTGAGGAAGGATTTCAGGCTGAGTACTCATTGACAGGCTAAAATCCTCCCCCCCCCCCAAACTTGAACATAGTTCCTGCGTCCCTGTCGCCATCATCAGTAGTGAAGAAAATGACGGCTATATACGATCCCAACACTGCATTTTCCTGTTTTTATTGGTTATCCAATATCCATGCATAAATCAGGGCTACTTTAACATGTTAACGGGGAAAGTTGCTCCGTGTCCCCCACGGGCCCAGGTGAATAGAAATCTTTCCGAATGTAGGCCACGACGCCCCCCCCCCCCCACCCCACACACACACACACCGCTTTATGACTCTTCGCGCTGACAACCGACGCCAACCCCCCACGGCCCGCTCAACAACTTTTCGCTGACGAAACGCAGCTAAAATCCTCTCCCCAAACTCAAAGCCAGTAGAAATCCCCTCATCAAGATAAAATTTCTTACAAAAGACCTTGACACAAATAATATGAGCCGCATTGCACCGACCGGTTCGTTTTACGCTTGTAGTGGCGCACCATAACTGTAAATAACGCAACAATTTGTATGGTCTTT
This sequence comes from Semibalanus balanoides, assembly GCA_014673585.1. Lineage (NCBI taxonomy): Eukaryota > Metazoa > Arthropoda > Thecostraca > Balanomorpha > Balanidae > Semibalanus > Semibalanus balanoides. The sequence goes on from VOPJ01002573.1 coordinate 760, forward strand.
TATGCGCGACGACTAGGAATCATGAACAGATTCAGTGACAGAACCTGCCCCACTCGACGTAGGTCACGCTTGTATTTTGTACTGAAAACTTGGGGGAATAGGGCAGAATAACGATCAGCACGATATTCTAGACATTCGTGACTCCCCGTGACGGTATTCAAAGACACTACACTTTTCTGAGTGGCCACAAACACAATTTGTATTCACTTTAAAAAGTTTGGATATCTGTTGAAAAAACTTCAAATTTAGACAAATCCGGTCGCAGGCATGTTCTTGTTTTGATAGTATCGGGCCATTCCAAGAACAAATGAACAAATGTTACGAAACAACAATACCTATACCTGCGCGGTGTATAGTTTACGAGAAAACCCTGCTGACAGAATGTGCCCCGTTCTCCCCTACACCACCAGCCGCACAGCAAGCCTCCATTGCGTTTCCGGGAATTATCGAACGTTTGAGACTGAGTCAACAGACGTCACAGTTCCTGCAGGATGTATACATGTCATGTTTGATACGCTGTGCAGTGTTTTCCTGTTAATCGCTTCGCATATACCTACCCTCCCGGCTGACTAAGAGTGTGCTGTGATTGCAGTGTACGAGTCCCGGCCTTACCAGGTGGTGATGTGGGTTCTGGTGGCGCTCATCATCATTATCATCATCAGCCTCATCACGGCGTTCCTCATCACCCGACGCTGGAGACGCTCACACTCCTCCGACCTATCGTTCAGGTAGCGGCGATACAGAGCTACTGGTGGCCGCTGACAGACCCATCTGCCGGGAAATTGTGACACTAGGGGTTGACGTCGTGGTCACGAGATGGCGCAGTGACGCTCGGTGGAGCGACTGTCAGTGAAGAATCCCACTTGGTGACTAACAGGTCTCATTCGGGACCAAACGTATCTTGCTTTAGAACCAGTACAGTCACAGCGTCGTGGAGGGCTTACTTAGGGGTTTGGAAAGCAGTCCCGAACAGCTGTTGGTCTTATTGGCTTGAGCTGGTAAGGACAAGCTGGCTAGTCTGGAATTGCCAAAGAATAGGCTTCAGCCATACGTTTGTCGCTGTTGCTTTCAGCTTCAATGAAGCGTGACGCATTTTGTTGCAAAACATTATCTTAAGCAGTTTTTTTGCTTTGGTGTATATGTTATTTAAGGCATGATAAACAACCATTGCACCATCAGTAATCCGCAGATAGTAAACACATGCCGACTGCCTGGTGTCGTTCACTACCAGGGCATGCCATGCCAACTGTGTATTTCGCGAAGCGTGGCTGCAGTTGTTGTTCAATATATCCAGTACAACACTAACCTGTTGCGGCTTTACCATAGTCCTACCGAGCGCGTCAGACTTATGTGTCCTGCTGCTGCTGCCAGGCGCAACGACTTCGTTTTGATAAGCTGTATGCTGTACAGAAGCTTGAGCTTAAGCTTCTCAAGCTAGAGTATTTCAATTTGATTCATGATTTGGTCGGCCGTTGTTAGCTAGTGCCTGTTCTAGTTGTGCACGCTGCCATGATCTAATGTTAAAGTGAACTTGTATTGCAGCCGGGTACCTAAAATGACGTTGAACGAACAATAAACGCACGTAACTGTGTGATCCATTGTTGTAAAATCACCAGCTGACTTGGTTAGTCGTATGTGCTGCTTCAACTGCGCTTTCTGTTGTTTGAAAATGTGCATTCCACTCTCACAGACCATACCTGACACGTGTCTTGTGTCAACATAAAACAGGTCATGCGGCTTCCGGTGCCAGTTTATTGACATAGAAAATCATTCAGCTACGTAGACGGGACTACGGCCCGAGACCGACTCCTGAGCGGAGCGCTGTCAGCGGGCCACGCACCGCGCCGCAGATGGCAGCGCCATCTATAACGGCCGGCGCCGATCGCAGCGCCGCCCCACGGCAGTCAGTTGAGCTGGACGGCCGGCGGTCAGCGGCAGTGGTGTGGCGAAGACGGATCTAGGCGGCCACCTTGATCCAGCGATCAATCGAGTATTCTAGAGCCGCCAGCCACCTGCAGACACACAAAACACAAACGCGGACACGGGTTACAGCACGGTATTGCATACTGATCTTGCATACGCTCTTTGTACACCGAATAAATCGTTTTGGAATGAGACAAGCCGTGTGCAGACTCGGCAGTCGGCTCGTCACCAACTAGGTATCGGCGGCTCAGCACTGACCGTACCCTGTCGTTGTAACGAGCCACTGACCGTAACCTGCTGTTGTAACGAGCCACTGACCGTACCCTGCTGTTGTAACGAGCCACTGACCGTTTCCTGTCGTTGTCCGAGTCAGCGATGAAGTAGTAGTGTCTGAGCCGGGATGTGGGCGGACACACCTCGAAGCTGGGCCGCCGGCCGCCGCCAACACTGCTGCTCTGCACCCGGTAACCGTGCAGGTACACAGAGCCTGCGGACAGCAGCTCACATCAGTCAGGTACATAGAGCCTGCGAGCAGCAGCTCACATCAGTCAGGTACACAGAGCCTGCGGACAGGCAGCTCACATCAGTCAGGTACACAGAGCCTGCGGACAGCAGCTCACATCAGTCAGGTACACAGAGCCTGCGCGACAGCAGCTCACATCAGCTCAGGTAACACAGAGTTCCTGCGGACAAGCAGCTCCACCATCAGGTCAGCGTACACAGAGCCTGCGGACAGCAGCTTACACACAGTCAGGTACACAGAGCCTGCGGGCAGCAGCTCACATCAGATCAGCGTACACAGAGCCTTGCGGGCAGCACCAGCAGCTTCACATCAGTCAGGTACACGGAGCCTGCGGACAGCAGGCTCACATCGTAAGGTACACCAGAGGCCTGTCGACAGGCAGCCTCACATCAGTCAGGTACCATCAGAGAGCCTGCGCGACAGCAGCTCACATCAGAGTCAAGATACATCAGAGCCTCTGGGACAAGCAGCTGCACATCAGTCAGGGTACAGCAAGAGCCTAAGCGAGACAGCAGCTCACATCAGTCAGGTACAATCCAAAGAGCCTGCGGCAGCAGCTCACATCGGGAGTCATACACGAGAGCCTAGCGAGACAGCAGCTCGACACTCAGTCAGGTACACAGAGTGGGCCTGGCGGCTAGCAGCGTCAGACATCAGTCCAGGTTACACAGGAGCCTGCGACAGCGAGCTCACACAGTCAGGTACACACGGCGTGCGGGACAGCAGCTGCAACATCAGTGCGAGGGTACAACTAGAGCCTGCGCGACAGCAGCTGTCAATCATTTCAGTCAGTATGCACGGAGCCTGCTAGGGCAGCAGCTTCACATCAGTCAGAATACACAGAGCCTGCGGGACAGACCACCATAATAGCAGATCAGGGAACACGAGAGCCTTCGCGGACAGCAGCTCACATCAAGTCAGGTGACACAGAGCCTCGCAGGACAGCACAGCTCACAATTCAGGTCAGATACACAGAGCCGTCGGACCAGCAGCTTCCACATGGCAGTCAGTTAACACAAGTCCTGTCATGACAGCTCTCATCATCCATTCAAGGAACACAGAGCCTGCGTAGGCAGCAGACTCACATCAGTCAGGGTACACAGAGCGCGCGGACAGCAAGCCTCATTCTTATAAGTTCTAGGTACTACAGAGCCTGGCGGACAGCGTCCAGCTTCACATCAGTCAAGGTACACGAGACGTTGTCGAGCAGCAGCTCACATGCTCTTCTTACACAGAGACATAGCGACGGCAGAGCTCTCTACATCAGGTACATGGTACACAGAGCCTGCCGGACAGCAGAACCTCACATCAGTCAGGTCCAACAGAGCCTGGCGACATGCAGTTACAATTCAGTACAGCGCTTAGCGACGAACCTGGCGGAGCAGCGGCGAGCCTTCAGCCCTATCAGTCAGAGTACACAGAGCCGCGGGACAGCAGCTCACATCTAGTCAGTTACGACAGAGCCTGCGCGACAGCAGCTGTCGAAATCAGTCAGGTACACAGAGAGCCCTGCGGATCAGCAAGCTCACGATCAGTCAGCGTTAGCACAGAGCTCTGCGGGTGACAGCAAGGGCTCACATCATATCAGGTACACATGAGCCTGACGAGACGAGCAGCTCACCATGCAAGTCAGGACACAGCGTGCGAAACAAGCAGCTCACATCAGATCAGAGAAGTAACAACAGAGCCTTTGCGAGGACGAGCCACTTCAGCTCGAGGACACAGGATTGCCTAGTCGTGGACAGCAGCTCCACATCAGTCAGGTACAACAGACGCTCTGCGAAACAGCAGCTCACTATCCGTCAGGTACACAGAGCCTGCTGGCGACAGCAGCTCACATCAGTCAGGTACACAGAGCCTGCGGACATACGTCAGCTCACAATCAGTACAGGATCACACATAGCCTGCCAGGGAACAGCAGCTCACATCAGTCAGGTACAGCAGAGTCCTGCGGACAAGCAACTGCACATTCTAGTCAGTACACAAGAGCCTCGGACAGCAGCTCACATCAGTCCAGCGATACCACAGAGCCTGCGGACAGCAAGTCCTCACCATCAGTCAGGTACACAGAGCCTGCGGACAGCAGCTCACATCAGTCAGGTACACAGAGCCTGCGGACAGCAGTTCACATCTGTCAGACCGGAGAGAGAGCGTCACGACACGTACACATCTGCCAGCGTGTAGCAAGACAGCCTGGAACTGTAACCTGCATTAGTCATTATCACAAGCACACAACCAGCCGCTGGACACTTCTCAGTGACAATATCTCCATCAGAGCTGGGAACAGCTGAGTGTGACTAACGCGGGTCACAGCTCTGGGGTCATTGCGGCCGGTTAGCCGAACAGTCACTGTGTCACGAGCCGTGACCATTGACTGCATCGCTGCGAGACGGACGGCACATGTCCTAAGCTTATGTCCAAATTGTATATAGGACCTACGGATGCTGCATGGAAACAAAACACCCTGATACTATTGATTGATGTCTCCCAATGTGTGGTAAATGGTGGAGACTCTGGATGTGACACTGGTGGACTCTGGTGGAGACTCAGGATGCGTGCGCTGCGTACCGAAGGCGGTCGGGTCGCTGTCGGACCGGTAGAAGTAGAGCACGCCGTCCTTGAGCACGCAGTAGAGCCGCGTCCAGCCGCGCCACTTGAAGCCGAGCCGGCTGAGGAAGCCGCAGCAGTCGGGGTCGGCCAGCTGTGCCGGCGGGCCAGCCGCGTTCAGTCGCGCCGCCACCTGCCACGAGCCGCCCTCCTGTAGGTGCAGACAGACAGACATACCGCAGTCAATCTCTGTACACGAGAAGCTCCTGTGCGAACCACGGCACACTACGAGATGATAAGCACTGCAGTCAGACGCTTTTTTGTGCACAGAGATGCTTACAGTAGTCGACCTCCTTCGATCACAGTAGATTTGGGAAGTTGGCAATAGATCTCGGGTTCCTTAAGATCGTGTGATTATCATTGAAAACGTAAATATGATCACCAGGTCTTGAATGCAACACAATCATCAGCTAGAATTACGCAACAGTTATAACATTTAAAAGTAATTTTTACTTCAAATAAACACCAATTAATTGCACTGTAACCGTAAATTGCAACATGATAACTCGCGCACGTGACAGCAGCCGCGTGTCTGCACCGCTCCTGACTTACCGGATCGCTGTCATTGTGTCACGGCCGACCCAGTACCAGCCGTAGCTCGGCACGAGACAGGCAGGACACGGTCTGCACGACGGGTTACGGGCCAGGCAGCATCAGCACCGACAGGGTCCACCACAGCTCACAGCAGCTGGCTCACAACAGCTCGCTGCCGACTGCAGGTGCTGGCTTACAGCAGCTGGCTGCTGGCAGCTGGCTGCTGGCTGCTGGCAGCTGGCTGCTGGCAGCTGGCGGGCTGATCAGCTGTACCAGTCACAAGCTCAGCAGAGACAACAGACAGAGCTAGCCGGCTGAGCTGGCCGGTCGTGCATGACATGCGCAGTATCACACGAGGCGGGTGGTGGCAGTGCTGGAGGTCATGCGGGTGCGGCAGCTGGAGGGGCTGAGGCAGCTGGAGGGGCTGAGGCAGCTGGAGGGGCTGAGGCAGCTGGAGGGGATGAGGCAGCTGGAGGGGCTGAGGCAGCTGGAGGGGGTGCGGCAGCTGGAGGGCGGCCGGCTGAGAGGTGGCGACTAAGGCTAAGCGACACCGACAAGGCAGCACACCATACGACCCAATGACAACCGGGTGCAGCCGCCGACACGACAAACACAATCATACACTGAACGGAACTGAAACGAGCAACGAGATCGATATCCGGCCCGGCGAGCGGGTAAAACAAGAGTAGAGCGCTCTGTGACAACGTCCTGTACTCAGCACACGGTGGCAGCTGAGCTGGTGGCAGGGAGGACGCTAGGACTGGGCGCACTGCACTGGCTGCTGACTGCGACTGCGACGCCGGGGGCCGTCCTTTGGTCTGTCCATCTGACAAGGACCTGACTCGGCCCCGCCCTCCACCACGTCCTCCACCACGTCCTCCACCACGTCCACCACCACGTCCTTCATAACGTCCACCGACACGTCCTCTACACCCTCTACCACGTCCCTCAACCATGTCCCTCTACCGCCCTCCATACCACGCCTCTACCACATTCTGCAACCACGTCCTGCACCACGTCCTCTACCAGTCCTCCACCACGTTCTCCCACCAAGTCCTTCTAACACATCCACCGACTCCGTCCTCCACCACGTCCTTACGCCCTCCACCACCGTCCTCAACCATGTCCTCTACGCCCTCCACTTCGTCCTCTACCACGTTCCTCCACAAAGTCCTTCTACCACATTCCACCGACACGTTCCTCCACCACGTCCTCCACCACCCGGTCCTCTGACACGTCCTCTACCACGTCCTCTACCCGTCCTCTCCACGTTCCTCCACCACACCCTCCACACGTCTTGCACAAAAAGTTCCTCCACACGTCCTCCACCACGTTTCTACCACCACGTCTCTACCACGTCCTTCTACCACGTCCTCCCTACACGTTCTCTACCACGTCCTCTACTACGTTCCTCCAACCAAACGTCCTCCACCCACGTCCTCAAAAACGTCATCCACCACGTCTCTTACCACGTCCTCCACCACGCTCCGCCACGTTCACTCTACCACGTCCTCCACCACGTCTTCCACCAAAGTCCTCCACCCACGTCCTCTACCACATCCACCGACACGTCCTCCACCCCACGTCCTCCTACGCCCTCCACTTCGTCCTCTACCACGTCCTCTACCACGTCCTCAATCAACCATGTCCTCTACGCCCTCCATTCGTCCTCTACACGTCCCACCACGTCCTCCACCACGTCCTGCACCACGTCTTCTGCACCACGTCCTCCACCAGCGTCCTCCACCACGTCCTTTACCAGTCCCTCAACCACGTCCTCCGCCACGTTCTTCCACAAAGTCCTCCACCACGTCCTCTACGCCCTCAACCACGTCCTCAAACCATGTCCTCTACGCCCTCCCCACATTCGTCCCCCACCGCGTCCTCCAACCACGTCCTCTACCACGTCCTCCACCACGGTTCTGCCACAAGTCCTCCCACCACGTCTCCACCACTCCTACTTACCACGTCCTTCTACCACGTCCTTCTTACCACGTCCTCAACCACGTCTCCACCACGTCTTCCACAAAGTCCTCCACCAACGGTCCTCTACGCCTCCACCACGTCCTCTACGCCCCTCCACCACGTCCTCTACGCCTCCACATCAGTCCTCCACCGCGTCCTCCACCACGTTCCTCTTACCACTGTCTCCACCACGTCTTCCAAAAAGTCCTCCACCACGTTCTCCACCACGTCCTCTACCCATCCACCGACACGTCCTCCAGCACTTCCACCACCACGTCCTTCATAACGTCCACCGACACGTCTCCACCACGTTCCTCTACCACCCTCTACCACGTCTCAACCATTGTCCTCTACGCCCCTCCACCACGTTCCTCTACCACGTCCTGCACCACGTCCCTACCACGTCCTCCACCACGTTCTCCACCAAGTCCTCTAAAACAATCCCACCGACACGTCCTTCCACACGTCCTCTGACACGTCCTCTAACCACGTCCTCTACCAACGTCCTCTACCACGTTCCTTCCACCACGTCCATCCAATACGTCTCACCACGTCCTCCTCACATCCACCGACCACGTCCTCCACCACGTCCTCGCCACGTCCTCTACCACGTTCCTCTAACCACGTCCCTCTGCCACATCCCTACCACGTCCTCTGCCACGTCCTCTGCCACATCCTCTACCACGTCCCCTGCCACATTCCTCTACCACGTCTCTTACCACGTCCTCTACTACGTCCTTGCCAATCCTCCCACCACGTCCTCCAACACGTCTCCACCACGTCCTCTACCACGTCCTCCACCACGTCCACCGCCACGTCCTCTACCACGTCCTCCACACGTCTTCACAAAGTCCTCCAACCACGTCCTCTACCAATCCACCGACACGTCCTCCACCACATCCTCTGCCACGTCTCTACCACGTCCTCTGCCACATCCTCTACCACGTCCTCTGCCACATCCTCTACCACGTCCTCTACCACGTCCTCTACCACGACCTCTACCACGTCCTCTGCCACGTCCTCTACCACGTCCTCTACCACGTCCTCTACCACGTCCTCTACCACGTCTTCCACCACGTCTTCCACCACGTCCTCCACCACGTCCTCCACCACGTCATCTACCACGTCCTCTACCACGTCCTCAACCACGTCCTCCACCACGTCTTCCACAAAGTCCTCCACCACGTCCTCTACGCCCTCCACCACGTCCTCAACCATGTCCTCTACGCCCTCCACATCGTCCTCTACCACGTCCTCCACCACGCCCTCCACATCGTCCTCCACCACGTCCTCCACTTCGTCCTCCACCACGTCCTCTACCACGTCCTCCACCACGTCTTCCACAAAGTCCTCCACCACGTTCTCCACCACGTCCTCCACCACGTCCTCTACCACGTCCTCTACCACGTCCTCAACATGTCCTACGCCCTCCACTTCGTCCTCTACACGTCTCCACCCACGTCCTGCACCACGGTCCTGCACCACGTCTGCACACTCCTTCCTACCACGTCCTTTACCACCGTCCTCCACCACGTGCCTCTAATCATTCCTCCGCCATGTCTTCCACAAAGGTCCTCCACCACGTCCTCAACCATGTCCTCTCGCCCTCCACTTCGTCCTCACCACGTCCCTCTACCACGTCCTCCACCACGTCTTTCCACAAAGTCCTCCACCAGTCTTCACCACGTCCTCACACGTCCTCTACCACGTCCTTCTACCACGTCCTCAACCACGTCCTCCACCACGTCTTCCACAAAGTCCTCCACCCACGGTCCTCTACGCCCTCCACCACGTCCTCAACCATGTCCTCTACGCCCTCCACATCGTCCTCTACCACGTCCTCCACCACGCCCTCCACATCGTTCCTCCACCACGTCCTCCACTTCGTCCTCCACCACGTCCTCTACCAACGTCACTCCACCACGTCTTCCACAAAGTCCTCCACCCACGTTCCTCCACCACGTCCTCACCACGTCCTCTTACCACGTCCTCTACCCACGTCCTCCACCACTTTTCCATCTACCACGTCCTCTGCACATCCTCTACCACGTCCTCATACCACGTCCTCTACCATGTCCTCCACCACGTCCTCTACCACGTCCTACCACGTCATCCACCACGGTCCTCCACCACGGTCCTCCACCACGTCCTCTTACCACATCCACCGACACGTCCTTCCCCACGTCCTCTGCCACGTCCTTCTACCCACGTTTCTCTTACCACGTCCTCTACACGTCCTCTACACGTCCTCCACCACGTCATCACCACGTCCTCTACCACGTCCTCTACCACGTCATCTACCACATCCTTCTACCACGTCCTCTACCACGTCCTCCACCACGGTCCTCTACCACGTCCTCCCACTACGTCCTCATACCACGTCCTCTGCCACATCCTCTACCCACGTCCTCTACCACGTCCTCTTAACCACGTCCGTTTCTACCACGTCTCTACAACACGCCTTCTACCATGTCCTCTACCACGCCTCTTACCACCGTCCTCCCACCACGTCCTCTACCACGTCCTCCACCACGTCCTCACCACGTCCCTACCACATCCACCGACACGTCCTCCACCACCGTCCTCTGCCACGTCCTCTGCCACGTCCTCTGCCACGTCCTCTGCCACATCCTCTACCACGTCCTCTGCCACATCCTCTACCACGTCCTCTGCCACATCATCTACCACGTCCTCTACCACGTCCTCTACCACGTCCTCTGCCACGTCCTCTACCACGTTCCTCTACCATGGTCTTCCACGTCCTCCACCACGTCCTCTACCACGTCTCCATAACGTCCTTCCACCACGTCCTCCACCACGTCTCCACCACGTCCTCTCCACGTCCTACTGCCACATTCCTCTACCACGTCCTTCTACCACGTCCTCTTGCCACCATCCTTCTACACGTCCTCTACCACGTCCTCTGCCACGTCCTCTACCACGTCCTCTACCATGTCCTCTACCACGTCCTCCACTACGTCCTCTACCACGTCCTCTACCACGTCCTCCACCACGTCCTCCACCATGTCCTCTACCACGTCCTCCACCACGTCTTCTACCACGTCCACCGACACATTCTTTGTGCCGTCCTCCATAACGTCCTCCACACGTCCTCCACCATGGTCCTTACCACGTCCTCTACCACATTCCTCTCTACCACGTCCTCTACCACGTTCCCGTGCCACATCTCTTGCCACATCATCTACCCACGTCCTCTACCACGTCCTCTACCACGTCCTCCTGGCCACGTCCTCTACCACGTCCTCTACCATGTCCTTCTACCACGTCCTCCACCCACGTTCCTCTACCACGTCTCCATAACGTCCCTCCACACGTCCTCCAACCACGTCCTCCACCACGTCCTTACCACGTCCTCTCCACTATCCTCTCACGTCCATCTACCACGTCCTCGCATGCCACATTCCCTACCACGTTCCTCTTACACGCTCCTCTGCACGTCCTCTACCCACTTCCGTCTACCCTGTCCCTCTACCATGTCCTCCACCACGTCCTCTACCACGTCCTCCATAACGTCTCCACCACGTCCCTCCACCATGTCCTTCTACCACGTCCTTCCACCACGTCCCCACCACGTTCCTCTACCACGTCCTCCACCACGTCTTCTACCACGTCCACCGACACATTCTTTGTGCCGTCCTCTGTCACACCACCAGTCGGGGCCTCGTCCACAGTTCTGGGACAGTCTGTAGGAAGCTGTGACACCGCTGTGGCCAGCTCAGAGGCGCCATACTCTCCAAGCCGGCCGTCTGGCACGCGTTCCAGACTCCGTGCGCAGTCCTCGCCAGTCGCGGTGTCGCCCCCAGTGAGTCCGGTAGTCTCTGGCCAGCCAGAAGACAGAATCTCCTCGGTGGAGGTGACGGCAGCATTAGACGGCGTCGTGACCGATGACAGACTAAACGGAACATCGACGGAGGCAGCGACGATTGACATTGGGCAATCAACGGTTCCTTCACATACGCCTTGCGTGAACACGAATAAGGCCTGCGGCTTCTCCAAATGTTCTGTGCTTTCATCGCCACCAAATTCCACCAAGTCCGCACCATCGTTTGTTGCACAGCACTGTTGCTTTTCTGACGCCTCTCCGTAATGTTTCTCCTCGAAGCTCCCGTCGGCGCTGGGCTCGAACATATCACCACTTGCCGTGCTGCCGTCACGCAAAATCGGTATTTCTACCCCCTCCACCCCATTCCTACCGCCTGTGACATTGCCCCTCAGAGCCTCAAAGTCCCTGGCGATGTCTACTGAGGGATACAGCTGCGTATCGCCCTCGCACTCCTCCACCATCACCTGCAGCTCCTGCAACAGACTGAGCCGAGGACGACCGGTCGCAGTCCGCTCCACCGTCACCGCCACACGGACCGCACCGCTCAACTCATCACTCCCACCGCCATCACTCCCACCGCTGCCGCCATCACTCCCACCGCTGCCGCCGTCAGTCCCACCACTGACGTCACTCCCCGTCTCCACGTCATCGGCAGGACCGCCACCGAGCGCGCACCGCACCATCAGCACCTCTTCTAGGTCCAGAGACGCGCCGGGTCCGTCAACGTCGAGCCCCATGACGTCACCTAACGCCCGGCAGTCGTTGTTTGGGTGTTCCGACACAGGGTAGACCGCCAGAGAGACCCGAGCCGCAGGATCGCGCGGCTGACAGACGCTCTCCAGACTGACAGGGTCAGAAGTGACACATAGCAGGGCTCCGACGGCCCCCAGACGGCTGCTCGCGTCTGTTTCAGAGTCGCTATCGCAGGTGGAGGCGTCGGACCAGCCTCCGGACTGCGGTGTACCCTCCGCGCAGGTCTCTGTCGTCTCTGCGCTGTGGACAGGACGTCCGAGCCAATCGGCACAGACCGACCGGCCTGGCGAGAGGCCTTCTCTCAGACGGCCGCCGTCAGTTGCCGCGTTTGGCGGGAGCTGCGGCTGCTGACTGGCATCTGCCTGGTCCTGTGACGAGCCGCTGGAGTCCGAAGAGGCAGGAGACCGGCACGGATCGCACTCTCCGTCCGACGCCGGAGGAGGCGACGAGCAGCACGTGGTGAAGCTCTGCACCTCGGGCACGGTACTGGCCGCGTCACGGGCCGACAGCAGCTCCTCAGACGACGAGCAGCGCACGTCGGCGTCGGCGTCGGCATCGGCATCGGCATCGGCATCGGCATCGGCATCGGCATCGGCATCGGCGTCGGCGTCGGCGTCGGCGTCGGCGTCGGCGTCGGCGTCGGCTCGGCGTCGGCGTCGGCGTCGGCATCGGCGTCGGCGTCGGCGTCGGCATCGGAGACGTTGATCGGCGTCGCTACTCCAGACAGAGTCGGGAAGAGCTCGGCGAACATGCGCGATACACAGGTCAGCACCTCCTCTTCAAAGCCGGCGGTGGCGGGGTCCGACTGCAGTGGCGGGGACGGCGGGGACGGCGGGGAGCGAGGTGACGTGCCGGCACGGTCGCCGCCTCCGGCACGGTCAGACCGGTCCGAGCCCTCCGGCAGCGGGGATCCAGCCGGCCAGCGGCCCTCCCCTGACGTCACCTCGGGGCCGACACCGTCCAGGCTCGGGTCAGTCGCAGAGTCGGAGAAGTCAGACTCAGAGCTACCGTTCAGGGCTGAGTGATTGCTTTCGTCAGGTGACGGTGCAGTATTGTGATCAGTGTGACCAACCAGAGTGTCAGAACCGTGGTTAGTTTGATTCAGGACTGGTTCAGAATCAGGTTTTGCTCGATTTTGCTCCGATTCAGAATCAGGCTCAGTCTGCGCCGGTGTTCGTACATAATATGGCTCATCTTGGTTTAATTCCTGTTCAGAAGCTGATTTGGCATGATCCAGTGTTGGTTCAGAGTCTGATTGAGCTTGGTTCTGAGCTGATTCGAAATCAGACTCGGCTTGGTTCAGAGCTGATTCAGAAACAGTCACGGCGTGGCTCAATGCTGGTTCAGGTTGGTCTGCAACTTCCCCAGAAGCATGTTTCGCCGGGTGCATTGCAGGTTCAGAATCCGGCTCGCTTTGATCCAGCCCTGGTTCACAATTGTGTTCAGTTTGGCCCAGCGCCCGTTCCGAATATGTTTTAGTTTGGTCTCGTGATGACCCTGAATCTGATCCAAATTCACTTTGGCCCTTGTTGGCTTCATAGCCTAGTTTAGCTTCACCAAAAACTGTGTCAAAATCGTGTTCAGCTTGGTCAAGAACTGGTTCAGAATCTGATTCAACTTGATCGTTTCCGGGTTCATCGTTAGGTTCGGGTTGGCCAAGTGCTGGTTCAGATCCCGTTTCAGTTTGGTCCAATGCTGGCTCAGAGTCTGCTTCGGGAAGGTTCAGTGCTGGTTCAGAGCTCACTTCGGCTCGGTTCAGTGCTGGTTCAGAGCTAAAATCGATTTGGCTCAGTTTTGATTCAGAGCTCACTTCGCCTCGGTTCAGTTCTGGTTCAGAGCTCACTTCGGCTCGATTCAGTGCTGGTCCAGAGCTCAATTCACCTCGGTTCAGTTCTGGTTCAGAGCTCACTTCGGCACGGTTCAATTCTGGTTCAGAGCTCACTTCGGCTTGGTCCAGCCCTGGTTTAGAGCTCACTTCGGCTCGGTTCAGTGCTGGTTCAGAGCTCACTTCTGCTTGGTCCAGCCCTGGTTCAGCGCTCACTTCGGCTCGGTTCAGTGATGGTTCAGAGCTCACTTCGGCTCGGTTCAGTGCTGGTTCAGAGCTCACTTCGGCTCGGTTCAGTGCTGGTGCAGAGCTCACTTCGGCTTGATCCAGCCCTGGTTCAGAGCTCACTTCGGCTCGGTTCAGTGATGGTTCAGAGATCACTTCGGCTCGGTTCAGTGCTGGTTCAGAGCTCACTTTGGCTTGGTCCAGCCCTGGTTCAGAGCTCACTTCGGATCGGTTCAGTGATGGTTCAGAGCTCACTTCGGCTCGGTTCAGTGCTGGTTCAGAGCTCACTTCGACTTGGTCCAACCCTGGTTCAGAGCTCACTTCGGCACGGTTCAGTGCTGGTTCAGAGCTCACTTCGGCTCGGTTCAGTGCTGGTTCATAGTTCACTTCACCTCGGTTCAGTTCTGGTTCAGAGCTCACTTCGGCTCGATTTAGTCCTGGTTCAGAGCTCACTTCTGCTTGGTCCAGCCCTGGTTCAGCGCTCACTTCGGCTCGGTTCAGTGATGGTTCAGAGCTCACTTCGGCTCGGTTCAGTGCTGGTTCAGAGCTCACTTCGGCTTGGTCCAGCCCTGGTTCAGAGCTCACTTCGGCTCGGTTCAGTGATGGTTCAGAGCTCACTTCGGCTCGGTTCAGTCCTGGTTCAGAGCTCACTTCGGCTCGGTGCAGTGATGGTTCAGAGCTCACTTCGACACCGTTCAGTGCTGGTTCAGAGCTCACTTCGGCTCGGTTCAGTGCTGGTTCAGAGCTCATTTCGATTTGGCTCAGTTCTGATTCAGAGCTCACTTCGCCCCGGTCCAGCCCTGGTTCAGAACTCACTTCACCTCGGTTCAGTTCTGGTTCAGAGCTCACTTCGGCTCGGTTCAGTGCTGGATCAGAGCTCACTTCGGCACGGTTCAGTTCTGGTTCAGAGCTCACTTCGGCTCGGTTCAGTTCTGGTTCAGAGCTCACTTCGGCTCGGTTCAGTGCTGGTTCAGAGCTCAATTCGGCTCGGTTCAGTGCTGGTTCAGAACTTGATTCAGTGTGGCCCAGCGCTGCCTTAGAATATGTTTCAACTTGATCATTCTCTGATTCATCATCAGACCCAATTAGATCAAGGACTTGGTCAGAATCATGGTCCGGTCGGCCAAATCCTGGTTCAGTCTCTGGTTCAGATTCATTTTCCTCCTGCCTGGATGTATAACTCAGTTCATTATCATCCAGAGCTGTGATACAATCATGTCCGCTTTGGGCCAGAGCTGATTCAGAATCTGGTTCACCTTGATCCAGTATTGGGTTATGGTCTGATTCAGTTTCGCCCAGTGTCGGCTCAAAACCTGCTTCACCTTGAGTCAATGCTGGTGCAGAATTCGAACCGCCTTGGCCCAGTGCCGGTTCAGGCTCATACACAGCTTCGTCTGTTGCCAGCTCAGAAGCTGATTCACTTGTGTGCTTAACCGGTTCACAATCCGCTTCAGCTCGGTTGAGGGATGGTTCACATTCATGCCCAGCCTGGCTCAGCGGTTCAGAATCCGATTCACCTTCGTCTCCTGGTTCATAATTTTGTTCCACTTGATCCGGTAAAA
>VOPJ01002574.1:0-16519 GCA_014673585.1 Semibalanus balanoides
AAAAAAATCAGTTTTTTGGATTTTTAGGGGTCTAAAACCCAAAATTTTTGAAATTCGAAATGGCCATCTTGTAGAAAATTAAATTTCCTTTCTTATGCAGTTTTGCGTTTGCGATTTGCTTTTAAGCTATGTTCTCGGAGCATGCATGCAAATCATTTATCGTTATGCACCAAAAATGGCATGGACGATGACGTCATCAAAAACGTCATATCTCCAAAGTTTCTAATTTTTTCGAAATGATGGTCTTTTATTAGGAAGACGTCAAATTGATGCTGAATAAGGTACTGAAACTTTTACGTCGTTATCTATTACGGTTTTCAAGTTAGTGCGGAAATACGGGAGGGGGTAATATTTACCCCCCTCCCGCGGGTTAACCCTCGCCCGGGTAGGTCAAGATCACTGCGTGTCTGGGTAGGGCGGTTGGTACGACCCCTGGCGTTTCGTCCCTAATTGAGCTAGAGCTTCGATTAAAAAACGAGCGTGTTACTTGTGACAGAAGGAAGCCACTGACACCATGTTTTAAGGAACTGGGTCAATAGGTGACTTCTGAGGTCATGTCCATGACCCAAATGTCACAAATCGTAAATATGTGAAAATTGAATACTGATCGAGCCAAAATGGGGAAAAACATCTTAGTATGCTTAATACATGTGGCAAATTTGAAATCAGTGTCACAAAATGACCTAAAAACTGACAAATTCCAAAAAGGTCATGTCAAGTCATCTGAGGTCAGTGACCTCGGTTGACCTAAGGAATCGTATGACTCCAGTGGAACATATAGTTATGCAAAATGGATCCCAGATTTAAAATCAGCGTCACAAACTGTCCTAGAAACTGTCAGAAGCAAAACAAATTCATCTGAGGTCATCGGATGTCAGTGACCTCGGTGAACCTAAAAAAGGTCAGTCAAGATCACAATCTCAGTGGAAGTCACAACAGTCACCTGGAAACACCTTTGCATATGCTCCTGAACAACAAACACTCGAAACTGCAATGTAACTAGGTCGATTACTACGGGATCGCCCAGTTGCGCCTGACATACCTTCGAAAGCAAATCATAAGTTCAGGTCATGAAAGTTGAAGACTTCGAAAAGCTCTTTTCAGCAGTGTCGATTTGGTAGCAAACATTTCCGAATTGTATTGCGACCGGTTAAATAACGGTGCGATGAGTTTTTTGAGAGAAAAAAAGAGGATGCTCAGCGCTCACGTCCGGTAGGGTAAGGTCAGGCATGTCACGTTAACTCATCATGTTCTAGAATGTGATTCTGAATCATCTCTTCAAACAAATAAATCAAATACTTTTTATGAGCCGAGACGAGTTCTATTTTGCGGTCATTGAACACCAATTTGTCTCATTTTTCCACTGTATTAGCTTAACCTCTTCCTCTACACACAGCTGATCTTGATCTCGGGCGGATGACCTCACATGGTTCAGACACATACCTGTTAGCTGTGCTATCCAGTAGCGGCCTTCGCAGCCATCTCGTCCTATAAACTGCAGCTGCCTCCGTCACTGTCCGCAGATGCTCTCAGGCGCGCTGCCTCAGCCTCCGCAGCCTCTTCACCTTCTCCCGGCAAGCTCAGCCCGTCCGTCGGCTTCTCAGACCAGTTCGGCACCCGGCAGCCTGTCCTGCACGTGTGTGTACGTCTACTACGGCGCGGTGCCGGATTACCGATCGACTGGCACCGTTTCGCAGGTCCGACCCACTGCCGTCGGCAGCGCCGCGCCGAGAAAGTGCCCAGCGCGCGCGCTGGCCGGCTGCCCTGTGCACTCAGGTGTGAAACGAGACCGACTTCGGCCGCGGGGACCCCCTCGGAAACAGTGTATACGGCCGCTGACCCGGTCACGACTGATCGCCGGTCTGGTGGTCCGCGGTGTGGGGGGGGGGCACTGGACAGGTTGCAGGAGGGGATGGGGGTCATGCATGGTAGACTGGTCGGCAGGCGGCCGGTGACCTCAATGGGACCGGTGCACCCGTCGGCGATTAGTCGCCAGCCGCCCGTCAGGCCGAGAGAAACATAGGAGATAATTAGCGCGCAGCGCACGGGTAAGGTACCGGCTCTCCCGCCGGTTATGGGAACAGGCGTGCTTATTCGGACGCTGGACGGCTTTTCACGGACGTCACGGTCGTTAGATGGGAATGAGGTGCGATGAAAAGAGCTGTTAGTGAGGCGCTATGCCGGTGTCTGGTGAACAATGTGAGAAGTTGTAAACTCGGCAAATTAACCGGCTGCTGAAAGACTAGGGTAGGACTTTATGATGACATGATCGGATTCATAAGAACGAAGGAAGACATTTGTTTCTGAGATACTGATTGGCTTTTGACAGAAATATATCAAATAGCTTGATTGAACTCGCTATCCGTGAGTCTAAAGCCACTTCGATATTTTCTCCAATGCCCATATTTTACCTACATTTACTCCACGACGGAACATTATATTACAGTCATGTGCTCAGTATGAAGTCATCAAGTGAGTCAACTTGACGCCTTACAATTATTGCATCGCAATATTTTCCCCCTCGCGACGAAATGATTTTACATGCTATGCGCATCAAACATATCGTATTTAGTATGAAACTGCTGCGAGTAAAGCACATGCACAATTTCTGGCGTTTCACAAAACTATGTGGAAGCTGTTTTACTTTA
This sequence comes from Semibalanus balanoides, assembly GCA_014673585.1. NCBI lineage: Eukaryota > Metazoa > Arthropoda > Thecostraca > Balanomorpha > Balanidae > Semibalanus > Semibalanus balanoides. The sequence continues at coordinate 2,649 of VOPJ01002574.1, forward strand.
AGAACTCAGGCATCGCTGGCACGCATTCATTGAATAATTTATTATCGACAAATGTCGTTATGCTTGGTTTGGTAAATGGCACATAACTACCGGTAAGGCGCTGTAGTTGGCGATGAGCGAGCGAGCGCAAAGGAAATGTATGGTGAATTTTAACTCGATCAGGTAAGTAGCTTCTAAGATACAAAAGGGGTGCGCACGTGCGCACGTGCATAGGCACCCACCCCTGACTCGTGGGAAAGGGGCGGCCGAGAGGTACCTAACTATACACAAAGTTTGTACACAATCGGCTCAGCCGTTCCTGAGATATATAATAGGAGTGTGCACGTGCGCACGTTCAGAGGCACCCACCGCTGACTTGTGGGAAGGCTGAGAGGTCACTAACCACACACCAAATTCGAACACAATCAGCCCAGCCGTTGCGCAGTTTTTGCGACAAAACACCTTTCAACACCCCCACGCGGCACAAGCGCCACCGGCGCCAGCTGGCGTAGTAACTTCACATGAGTCGGCACTGGTATCAAACAGGATAAGTTTAGATGGGGCTACTCACCAGCGTTTAGTACCCAACGGGTAACCAGGCAACGCGCACACTAAGTTACGCGACTTATTGTTTTACAATGATGTGGACATAATTCTAATATATTCTATTTGACATAAGGTGCGCTCTAGTTTGATTTGTATTGGTATTGATTTGTCTGTCTGCTGGCCGTAATTGGCCGTTCCTTTACTTCCTATTGAGCTCAGCGGCTGTGCAAGCCTAACCATTGCGATTAGGATGGTGAATTTCACACGAATTAGATAACATTTCAACGACGTGCATAGGCAAGAAACTGAGATCGTAGGGTGCATAGCGAGCGCGTGACACGTGATGAGAGAACGGCTTTTTCTGCCATTACTTTAACGAGTACAAACGTCTGAGCTAGAAATGCGAAAAATCGCAAAAATGGATGCAATCTCAGGTCGATATTTCGGCAACCGACGAGGGGATCGGCATGCGAACAAGAAAGCACAGACGGTGTAGAGAATCGAATGAGCTGGCGAATATGCAATGTGCAGTCGGGCGAGGCAGCGCGTGACGTCGTGCTAAAGATTATATGCTGCAGGACCAGACGGAGAGAAATCACAGGTTTTAACCCCGATTTTCACGATATAATAATATTAGTAGCATACGGAAACTAGAGAGGCCTTTGACAGATGAGACCAAACCCATCAACTCTTCTTGCTGGCAACACGGTAACGCGTCCCCTCAATTGGCATAGTGAGATAGTTGATATCGTGTTTTGAAGCAATACGTGATTCGGTGCTAAAATCCGCATGTGAAGCGAGTAGCATTTGCCGATTTCGAAATATTTAGGTTCGCATTGCCTCGCGAGGGGGAAAGACGAGCCAATAACCATCCAAAATGTGAGGGATGCTAAGGTCGATAGAATGTTATACACTGGTAGGAGACGCTGATCCTTTTCTCAACACATATCCACCCAAACATATTCGTATTGAACCAACATGCCGCCATATCTAGGTTTTAATGTTATTGATGTCAGTATCCATTTTTCTTTTCAGCGTTATACAAATATTTCATCAAGCTGTAAGTCTGGAGCAATTTTCGTTGGCAAAATCTCGGCATAGTAAAAAGCATGCCAGGCACAACATAAGCCTCCAATCGACGGATACCAAATTGACGCATATTTAATTCTGAACTCTAGATTATTGTAAAGCTACGGGGGTGGGCTACGGGCTATGGGCTACGGACTATGGGCTACATGCTATAACGGGCTGCGGGCTACGGGCTATGGGGAAAGGGACGGGCATTATCAGCTAAGCTCTTCTTTATCAAATTTGATTACCTTCGCATTGCGGCAGCATGCGGGCCACACTTGTCTAATATACTATTTGTATAAGGTGCGTCTGTCTGTCTGTGTGTGGCCGATGTTGGCCGGTTTTTTCCCTATCTTGCTCTATGAGCTGTGCAGCCTCAAACTATTGCCGAATAGGACCTGGTGAAATTTCAAACCACGAATTAAGATATACATCTTCAACGACGTGCAATAGGCAAGAAAACTGTGATCTCGGCCGTTAGGGTGCATAGCGAGCTGCGTGGCTAGCGTGATGAGAGAACAGACTTTTGTTCGTGCGCGCATTTCGTACGACGTAGCAAACGTCTGAGCTAGAAAAATGCCGAAATAATCTCGCAAAAATGGATAGACACAATCTCAGGTCGATATACTCCCGAGAGCCAGAGTCGGTAATGCGGGCGCATGTGACAAGCACAGATGTGTAGAGAATCAAAACGGTCTGGCGAATGCAATGTATGGTCGGGCGAGCAGGCGGCGGGGGTGCGCGTGCAAAATTAATGAGCTGCACCCCAGCGAAGAAATACGGTGTCCTGTACCACCGATTTTCAAGATTATAAAATTAGTGCTCGGAAACTATGGGACATACACAGATGAGACCAAACATAACTTTTAAAGAGCGAAGGTGCGCGACTTGCTCGAATGCAAGATTTAAATTAAACGTTTTTAATGTCAATATTGCTCGGTACTTATTGACTATATTTCCGCCTGTAGTTAAACGAATTGTCGCAATTTCGAAAATAAACTCAGGTTCCTTACATTAATCGCCATATTTGGGTATGGCCATCCAAATGAGAGGAGAGCTAAGCGAGTAAAGTAATACAGCTGTAAAGAGCAATCTGTCGTCCTGCTCAAATATCCACCCGTCTCAAAAACGTTGTTCGTATTGATTAAATATTTCCGCTTTATAGAGAGAGTAAGTTGTAAAATACAGCCGCCTGTCGACCATTTTGTCTTTTCGGCGTTATCAAATATTTCATCAACTTTCACAAGTCTAGAGCACAATTAGAGTTGGCAAAATATTGACTTATAAGAGCATAAGCAGGCCACTTAAACGAGCCTCGGAGACGGATACACCAAATTGACGCATTTTAATTAAGACCTACCAATACAGTAAAGCCTATCCGAGCTTGGAGAAATTCAGAAAATATTGGGCTAACGGAAAATGGGCTACGGGGGATACAGGCTTGTGTTACGGCTACAAGGCTTACAGGCCACGGGGCTACGTGAATGAAATACGGCTAGGCAACTACGGGCTATTGGGGACCCGGCTACGGAAAGCACTTTCGAACTTGGTGACCTTCGCATTGCGGCAGCATGCGGGCCACACTTGTATTAAACTAATGGCATACTGCCATCGATGATAAGTCCACCTTCGTGTTCACTTGACCTGCCGTGCCGTATGTTTGGAGTCTTACGTAAATTTGTTGAAAATGTTTTTCGAAAGCTTGATGGAAGTTCAGGTTTAAAATGTCTGATAAGGCATAACATATATGTAAGACACTTAAGACCTTTTACGTCTGTTAAAAGCCAGTATAAATAGACAGTTTTACCAGAAATATAACCCCACATTAGCAAGGACTGCAAATGGATTTCCGAAACAAAGGAAATTTGCGCATAATAGGTATGATGTTTTTTTTTACAATCAAAGGAATTATTATGTTTAAGGTCACATAAAATATATACAAATGCAATAATCGTGATGGCTAACTACCCGACGCAAGAAATATTTAACAACCTGAATTAAAACGTCTTAAAAACATTTGTTATTTTAAAAAGTTCAAGTGCAACAAATGGATCAGTCACTGGTATTCGATAAAAAGTCGCTTGTTCGGTTGGTGCTTTGATGTTGGCCTTTTCATTCACCACGAAAGGCACGCAGCATAACCACTCTTTTGGTTCAATTGGATGTTTGCGACAGAGGAATGGAGGTTGCCCGTAAAATAGCATCGACTCTGGACGTTGTAATCGGTAATAGACTGAACATATGCGAGTCCTAAGTAGTGCATGTGTGCCAGTTCAAATTATTGTCATCAATATACATTATAATAACTTGACAATATAGTATACACTGCTTTGTCCACCAAAAAAACACCAGAGAGCACATTTCAATCGTCGCGCACATCGGCTGTGAATTTGATTGTAATTTGTAACGTCCGGGAGACAGATAAAACAGATCGTGTAGAGTCATGTCAATTTGTTATCATTCGTGACAACCACTGGGTCTAACCGGGGCCCAGAGCGGAGCCAACTCTGGACCATTTGCAGACGATATATCACTCTGAGACAACAGTCTCAATTAATGTAACTACTACAATAGGCTCAAACAAATGACACTTCAATGGCATATGATCTTATTATCCATCATTCTATGGGAGGTATCAAGAATGAACAAAAAACAATTGATATTATTATGTTTGTCATTATGTAAAAGACCTTGGCTCGTAGGTCGAACGCCGTTCTTTAGACCAACAATTTAAAGTCAGTCAGAGTGATCCAGTATTGAGTCCCTCCACTTGTCAAGTAATATATCGCCCCTTGGAGCAGCATTAGAGCAGCATCAATGTCATCCATCAGCTTAGACCACAGCACAAACACTTCTGTCGTCACAGCGCCGCCGAGGTGAATGATATCGTTTGTGGTTTGTTTGAAGTGTTCACTCGCATTGTTACCGGCGAGCGCTCGCTCTTCCCCCCTTATATGGTACAAATCTCAATATGATCGGCCCGACCCGGCCCGACCCGTGGCGACGCTTTTGAGAAGCCTACATCTCTGCAACCGCACATCTGATTGACAAGCAGACTTCTTTGCTGAGTAGCCCTATCCAAACTTACCCTGTTTTAGACCAGTTTCGACTCACATGGGTGACTACCACTGCGCGTGGCTGGTGCTGCGTGAGGGGTGTTCAAAAGTGTTCTCTCGCAAAGAAACAATAACTCTGCAACGGCTGGGCCGATTGTGTGCAAATTCGGTGTGTGTCAAGGGACCCTCAACCGCCGTATTCCCACCAGTCAGGGGTCCCACAAGCCTCTGCACGTGCGCACGTGCACACCCCTATACTAAATATCAGGAATGGCTGAGCCAATTGTGTTCAAACATTAAGTGTGGTTATGGACCTCTCAGCCACCACTTTCTCACAAGTCGGGGTAAGGTGCCTATGCACGTGCGTGCCCGTTTTTGCATCTCAGGCTACACAACTACTTGCCTGATCGAGTTGAAATTCGTCATACATTTCCTTTGCACTCACTCGTTCATCACCAACTATGGCGCCTTACTGCAGTTGTATATAAGTCTCGTGTTCGATCAGATTGATGTGCTGTCAGATGATGTTCTCTGATATTTATCATTAACCGTCAATGTCATTCCAGCACCGTATGATCGAGAGTGCCTGTTAAACGTCACACCCTGCCGTGTGGTCTCGATGTCTGATGACCCTGCTCCTCTGATGCTCCGCCCGACTCTGATCAAGGCCGGGTCAGACCACTATCGCAGCGTTCACGAGACTCCCTGCCGAGTCAGGGACGCCCATAACACACAGAGACTCCGGGAGATATGATGATCACATCCCAACTCCACTGTCGGGAGCGCTGCAAACGATATACAGTCAGGGACTGATCTTCTTGCAGATGTTCTGAGCAGGGCTGTTGAGTCGGAGTCAAAGTCGGAGTCGAAGTCGGAGTCGGAGTCGGTCGGAGTCGACATTGTTGACCGGAGTCGGAGACGGACTCGGAGTCGCTTAGATCTTACCCACTCCGACTTCGGCCCGGAGTCGGAATAGACTTTTTGGCAATTGACGATTACTTTAGTCAGTAGAAAATTCGTCGGCCTAGGGACTTTACACCCCTTTCGAAATAAAATTAGTGGGAAATGAAATATGTAATTTAATCATCTACCGGCAGATTTTTGCTCGATAAAGATAGGGAAATAATATTAACGTCATCTGATGATGATTAAGGTCTTGGCGGCTGGTGCACTGACTCTTACGGTCACACGCCTCCCAATTTAACCCCCGACCGGTTAGCGGGGATCCACTATCTCCCTCGGTTTTTCAGAAATAACTCGCGTAGGCATCAACGTAATGCAATACAACTTTCAGTACCACCTTTCTTTGGGAAAATTTGACACATACTCTAAAAAATGAAATTAAGTTCCCATGACACATGAACTTTGACCGGTTTCTCAAGGTCATGTCAGGCTCAACTGGCGTCCCGTAGTAGGTTCGATGCTTGTATCTTGCGCAGTTTCCGAGTGTTTGTTGTTCATGAGCATATCCACATGTGTTAAAACGTGATATTTATGGTTTCCACCGATATCGTGACCTCGTTTGACCTTTTCAGAGGACAACCGAGATCAATGACCTCCGATGATCTAAGCTGACTGTTTTGGCTTCTGGCAGTCTTTAGGGTATTTTGTAACGCTGATTTCAAATTTGACATCCATTTTGCGCTATTATATGTTCCACTGGGGTCATGCGCTTTCACAGGCAACCGAGGTCACTGACCTCGGATGACTTTTTTATTTTGATAGTTTCTATGATATTTTGTGACGCTGATTTCAAATTTGACATCTGCTTTGAGTTATTACGAGCGAGCGCGAATCGCTCGCTCGTCCTTACGTGGTATATGGGAAAAATCTGATTATGAAGCGCCAACCACCGACCCAACCCGTGGCGACGCTTTTGAGAAGTTCATATCTTTGCAACCGCGCGTCCGATTGACAAGCGGGTTGCTTTGCTGAGTAGCCCCATCCAATAAATCCTGTTTTTTATCAGTGCCGACTCATGTGGGTGACTACCGCTGCGCGTGGTGCGTGCCGGGTGAGGGGTGTTGTAAAGGTGTTTTGTCGCAAAAACTCCGCAACGGCTGGGCCGATTGTGCTCGAATTTGAAGTGTGGTTTGAGACCACACCATTGGCAATGTTGCACAGGTTAAACTCTGTGTTACATTGCACGTGCGCACGTGCACCCCTGTTCCGTCCACGAAATTATATACAAAACATCGTTGCAATACCGGACCTATATCTCGGCAACCAAAAGTCGCACTGACATGGGTCAAACACAGATGTGTAGAGAAACGATCCGCCAAGCGTATGCACTATGTGTCGATCTGCGGCGCGTGGTACGTGTAAAGTTAATGGCTATACAAGCGCAAATTCATGGCTTATGACGTCTTCACAATTTAAATCAGTTCTCAGCACATATGGGACGTGAAGCGATGAAACAAACACCAAAGTGTTGACCAATATACCGTCTCTAAAATGCATGCAAATATTTATGTTTTAATACAGTATTTCGCCGTCAAAATCCGCTTGTAATATTTACATTGCTGAATTTATAATATTTTCTTCATTACACAGCCATAGCGTCAAAACCAAAGGGTGCTAAACGTTACAAATGATGCAGTTGTAAAGCGTAATCAAATCCACCCACCCAAAATGTATTTTTGCTTTCAAACATGAAGCTTATAATTGCAAATTACAAATAATGCTGCAAAACCTACTTAGTTCAAAGTATCGATTCAGTTCGGATCTATTTGCGACGGCAAAACAACACATAGCGAAATAGTTCAAAAGCATGCTTTGCACAAAACGAACCTCCGTTGGGCGGGTGATAAATTGACGCGGATTAATTCCGGCTCGCTCGTCCTTTACCGTTTAAGGCGTTTTGCTGGTTATACAGGGTGTCCCAGAATTACCCGAACATTGCTCTTTGAAGTCTTACACAAAAAAGAAGGCAATTCTAAGTTGTTTGTCTTTATTTACTAACATAGCCAACTAAACCAGCAATGCAATGAATTATTAAGTTGGGCATATCGTCAGCTATATTCGCCAGCACATCCGGAGAAACGCTAGCCTACGCCCGCTTTAGCTGTTGCACAAGTCCGATGATGCTTGTAACAGGTTTCTCTTGATCAATTTTTTTTTTTGGATGATGCCCCAAAGATTTTCAATGTAATTATAGTCCGGACAATTGGCAGGTCATATGGGTTTCTCACAAAATCCAGAAAAAAAAATATGCTACCACTGTTGAGTTGCTTTGGGTCGTTTGAGGGGGCGCACCGCCCTGCATGAAGATGGCTCGATCCTGATCTTCCACCAACTTTCTTCTCAAAACCGATCCGTCTGTGGCCGTCCGTTTCACAGCATCAAGACCTTCTTTTGCCTTAATTTTCTGACGGTATTATTGTACATTTAAGGTGGTTTTTGAGGGAACCACGTGCAGCTCAGAGAGAGCACAATGGCTCATCATTCCCCACACTTCTTCTTTTTGTGAGCGCTTGACCGTTTTAACCGCGAGAACGTCGGCACCGTTTGACGCTCACAAACGGTCGTTTTGCCGATTTCGGGGTGGACAAGTTCACCTGGACCACATCGGACCACATCGGACCACATCGGACCACATCGGACCACATCGGACCACATTATGCGATTCCGGTTCTTTTTGGTCCTATTTTTGTGGTCTCTTGCGAACTTGAGGCGGTGCATGCGCTGCATTTTGGTCAATCTTCAGCCTTTTGCAGCTTTGAAGACCGCAATTATAACTTTTTTGCGGAAAAAGTAAATGCACCGATGATTGTATGTGATGTTAGCCAGCCTAATTAGGCGGTGGACCCGAGCTTACGCGTGGATTAGTGGCGCTTGTTAGCCGCCATCGCGATCGCTTTCTTGGCGACCGGATGCAGGCTTGGTTTTCGGATCGCGACCGGGCTTGCTGACCAGGTCGTCTCCTGCACCTTTGCACGCTTCAAACCACTGGTAAAGCTTGGGTGCAACTGATATCCGAACTGCTTGCACGCACCGTCTTTGAGGCTGTCCAGCAAAAATCAATGTCCAACAGCTCTGTTGCGGAACCCATGGGCCGTACTCATTGCCCAAAGTTGCCGGTTTAGCGCTTGGGCGCAAAACGAAAAACAACCAGCCGCCGCTGACCTTATCTAGCAACTGACCCGGGTCACGACCAGACCTTGGGAGGGTTTGGTGTTCAAGGTTGACTTCTGAGGAGTATTTAATAAAAGTTTGACAACCGTAGCTTCGTCGGGTTCAGTGCAGTAGCGATATTCACTTTAAAACAGATGTTCGGGTAATTTTGGGACACCCTGTATGTTCCGCTGAGGTCATTTACTTTCACAGGTCATCCGAGGTCACTGAAATCGGATGACCTAAGATGACCTTTTTTGGATTTTGGTAGTTTTCAGGAGATGTTGTGATGCTGATTTCAAATTTGGATTATTTAAATCATGTGCTCATTCACGATTTGAACTAGATTAAATTCAATTTTTACGCATTTACAATTTGGGTGACATCCGGGTCATTGAAATGACCTCAGAGGTCACCTAATGACCCACGACCTTAGATTTGGGCATTAGCGGCTTTCATTCGTCATAAACGACACACTTTTTTATTAAAGCTCTAGCTCAATTAGGGGCAAAACGCCAGGGTAGGGGGTCGTACCCCTACCCGGCCACATAGGTAGTAGGTATGCCCTACCAAGGCGAGAGTTAACGGCATCGAGCTCGTTTCGTCAAGGATATTCTAATCATACCATGGTGACCAGTTTACCTCCCTAAGTCAAATATAAAATTTGTACTCAGGTCAAGGTAATTCAATAGCGAAATATTCAACAATATAATTTCGAACATAAATTATTTTTTCCTTACTTACTATGAGGTTACCGGTTATTTTAACTATCATCATCATGATTAACCTCAAGCAGAGTTTTCGCCACCTCAGATCAAGGTAATGCCAATGCCATGTGGTGAACCAGGTACATACGTCGTGTTGCTCAATGTCGGACGTGTCTCGACGAGATAAATACAGTGGTGCCAGCCAGACGCTCCTATCTTCATTTTATGTTATCAAGACTTATTGACAAATAAGTGCTGGTCACCTCAGATGACCTCACTTGAGCAAAGCAATATTTGTGTCTGTGTAATCAATAATTGGCAATAGTAGCATAATCTTAAAATAACTATTCAGATCTAAAGCGTATCCTCTGATACGAAAACATTTATATATTTTATCGTTGACTTATGATGCGAAGGTTACAAAACTGACCTGAACTTAGGTCAATGTTATAAAACAAATCAGAGATAGCGGAGTCGTAGGTATCTATGGCTTGACTACGTCCTGTGGTTTTAAAGTGCTGAGCCAAACACTGGCCAGTGACTGAGGCACGATCGCAAAGGATCTAGTTCGCTTGTGCAGTGTGCGCATTCAACTACAGTTTAAAACAAACGTGGCTTTGTAAAAACTCGATATTTTTCCTTTCAAATCCGAAGTTTTTTTTGTATGATTTTTTTTTTTTTTTTTTTTTTTTTTTGGGGGGGGCATGACATGATTGCCACTTACATACCCCTTGAGCATCCAAATGATATTAAAAACGTCCCACCCCAACAGTAAAACTTGGTTGCCGGAGGCGAGAACGGCGGCGAGCAGTGACTGGCCAGCTGTGAGACAGCACAGGATCGGGGAGCAGCAAAGGCTCCAGCGAAGACGAGCTGCAACGAGCTGGGCTGAATCCCAGATGCTGCGAGCTGAGCCGGCAGCGGCTGGCTGCGCTCGCCGCTCGGTGCCCGTTTCGTGGGTTCCGCCGCCTGCAGTCGAGCGCGACTGGGCTGGACGCGCGGCAGGTGCACGGGCGGCGTAACATTGTTCTCCATATTGTTACGAAAAAAGACAAACGAAAAATAGATGCCATTGCTGATTCAGATATTGCATGCGGTTCGACGCGTTTGGAGAACGGATAGAGGCCGGAGTCGGAGTTGGAGTCGAAGTTGGAGTCTATTTGTTCAGGCCGAAGTTGTAGTCGGAGTTGGAGTTGCTAAAATTGTGTCGACTCCGCAGACCTAGACTTCTGAGTGATGTAGACTGATAGTGGGCGGAGTACAGCAGCTTCGCACACCACTGGTAAACGCGTCACCTCGTGACTCTCACATTCGTACTCTGACTGTGTAACCTTCAGACTTGCAAGAACAACAAACGGCATTCCCGGCAATCCACGCATTGCTGCTCCAATGCACAGATAGTGAAGCCGGTGTGAAGCAAAAACTGGCATTGCATTTCAATGGCGGATAAATTGGGCTAATAGTTGCTGTAGTATTCACTATCCACTCACTTAGCCCGTATCCAGTGCAGTCGAGATATCTGATAGGTCCGATTGCGTTCGAAGCCCGGGAGGTGCCTTGCGAGATAGAGCGTTCCTGTTGTATAAGAGATCAGCTGGATCAGTGATGGGTGGCACGATATGTGCAACGTTCTGCAGGCGGCTCTCTCCATCGCCAGTCCGCAGTTATCTGGTTCATAAAACGAACTCTAGATATGCCCACGATAAAAGGACCGATGAATCAAGTCGCATCACTGCATCACTGCACACTAGTGGTGCCAGTAGTATACAATATTTGTCCAATGTCCGACCTATGTCCGAAGTCCGTCTAATGTCCAACGACCGACCGAAGACCATGGCCAGCTGTCCGTCTGAAACTGTCCGAAAATAATTGTTTGTCCGAATTTTGTTCAAAAGCAGAACAAAATGTTTGATATGCAATGTAAGATATCTTGTGTATCATTCCCAATATACGCATAAATATAGGCCTTTGTGTAGAATATCGCTGCAGTTAGGATATCCGAAAGCCATAATCATCATATATCCATTAATACAACGGAAAAAATGTTTTTGATATAGAAGTATCTTAAAAACTTTTTCGCGACAAGCCATCCTTGGGCATTGAATGTCCACAAATGTCAAATAAATATGTTTATGTCCGTCCGAAAACCGAGTCGGTCTTCGGACAAATTAGGAATTCCGAAAATGTTTGTACCTACCGATTGGCATCACTGCACTGCATCACTGCAAAACAGCACGAATCACACCACATCATTCACACTTTACCACGGGGCTGTCACGTCACACAGATCACACCAGATCACACCACATCACTGCACAGATCACACCACATCACTCACACTTTACCACGGGGCTGTTACGTCACAGTTCATATACGGTAAGCTGCCATGATAATCGGTTGATTTTGGAACCACCAAACGTTGATACGGGAGCCATACAGGTCACTACGAACAAGAACAACTTTGGCTCAAATTAAGGTCATCCATCGTAGTGAAAATCCTCGACATGACGATGACATTTTCGAAGTTTCTCGGAAGCTGTCGACCGTCTCTAATCATCATCAGTAATGACAGTCATTCTCTGTCCACTGATCAATGGCGGCAAACCCCGGACGCTGACAAAGTACCGTCGAGTCAGCGTCGAGACGTCGGGTGGACGTCGGTCCGGGGAGGACCGGACCGTCGCTTTGCCGCCGCTTCCCGTCCCAGACAGCGGCGCGACGCGGCGACGCGACGAGGCGAAAGACGGGCTCGCTCCACTTGTGTCAAACAGGCTGACACCGGAAAACGTTCGCACCGCAATCGTGTCGGCGCGCCGATTTCAGTATCGGCGGTGGCTCGCCCAACGTTCACCGATTGTTTAACAAGAGGAGCTACGACACAACCAGACTCGTGACATACCGTTCGCAGAGCCTCGGCCAAGCAGAAAATCAATAAAGGAATAGTCATAGCCGTGCCGTCATAGCCGTGTTTCGGACGGCGGGAGGGATTCCTCAAACGTAGCAGTCCTGTATGCTGATAGCTCGTTACAAAACACGACAAACGGCGAGTGATACCGTCTCCTGATGGCGGCGTTCCGTGCCGTTACGTCGAAAACAGGACGAATGTGTCACAACAGACCACTTTGCTAATGAGTCAAGGACAGCGAGATAGCTGACTTTGACGAACTCTGGGGTAGTGGGTCCACGTGAAACGACTGAGAGACAATACACGTTGAAGGGATCTGATTATTTTCAAAACAATTCTATTCATTACTACAAACATTGACATAATTATTTTCAAATATTCGCGTTTATGACGGCTTAACAGCAATTCGGTGATATGCTGTCGCGAATGTTCACCCAGTTTCAAAGAAGGCCTATAAAGGCGTCCAGACCACACCTAATTAACAGGGGCCGACCGGAGAATCGGACCCCGATTTCGGGCCCGGGAAATAGTGATCTCGTGTCTCCACTGGCCTGCTACCTCATGTCTGGGTATCATTAATCATTAATCATCCGTGGGTTTCTGCTGCCGACATATGATGACGTTTAGTGATACGTGTTATACTTATTTACTTTCTGATAATATTAATAAAGCCGATTTCCACTTATAAATAGATCGTATTTCGCATGTAAATGAATGACCGTGATGACATTGAACGACTTTAGATAAGAAAGAAGCGAGACGGGATAATTAATTATCAAAGATAGGTTAGGTTGGTATAGTTATACATACTTACACGGTGTAAAATATCGCAGGTAAGCTGGATGTAGCCACAAACTCAGGGACAACTCGTTAACCAGAGCTGCAGAAACACTCCACATCTCGCAGTCTCCCTCTCGCTGCGTGACAGCGGTGGCCGCGGCCGACCCGCCGGTGCCGGGGGCGGTGACAGAACGGCACTCCATCACAGCCTGATACAGAGCCGCTGCCTCAGTCTGACAGATGGAGACGGATGCCCACCAGCTCTGAATGGTGTCAGGCAGTGGCGCCTGGCCCCACGCAGCCTGACCTACGGCGACGCCACGCTGCCTGAAGTACTGCGCCCGGCCGCCACACAGGCTGATGTACGGGCCGCCACAGTCACAGGCTGAAGTACGGCACCCGGCCGCCACAGTCACAGACTGAAGTACTGCGCCCGGCCGCCACAGTCACGGCGCCCGGCCACCACAGAAGTACGGCACCCGGCCGCCACAGTCACAGGCTGAAGTACAGCGCCCGGCCGTCACAGTCACAGGCTGAAGTACAGCGCCCGGCCGCCACACAGGCTGACGTGCTGCGCCCGGCCGCCACAGTCACAGGCTGAAGTACGGCGCCCGGCCGCCACAGTCACAGGCTGATGTACGGCGCCCGGCCGCCACAGTCACAGGCTGACGTGCTGCGCCCGGCCGCCACAGTCACAGGCTGAAGTACGGCGCC
>VOPJ01002575.1:0-16534 GCA_014673585.1 Semibalanus balanoides
TGTGGCTCTCTTACATATCTTCCGGTTTTTTGAAATTTTAAAAAATGTTGATTTTGTGGACATTTTTTTCCAAAAAACTGATTTTTTGTTTTTTTGGGGGTCAAAATCCAAAAGTTTCAAAAATACGAGATAGCCATTTTCTACCCCATGCAATTTTCCATCTTTTGACGTTTTTGAATTGCATTTTTCTTAAGGAATGGTCTATTTACAGCCTGTTAGAGCTTAGCTGATATTTGGGCCAAAGTGGTGTGTAGTGACGTCACTAAATTCGATATAGCTCGAAAAAATTTCGACGATTTTTTTTCAAAATTTGCATTAAAGACGCCAAATTGATGTAGAATAAGGTACCCGAAGTTTGGCGTTGATAGCGCTGTTCGTTTGTGAGCTATTGTGAAAATCCCTGAGGGGGCGTTTTTCGCCCCCCCCCAGCCAATGGCGGGTTAAGCGTTATTTTCCAATGTAAAAGATCAGTTCTATTTTTTTTTAAGCCGCCACCCATTAATAGGTGACCAGGAGTGCCCCCACCCTCGATCCCAACGACGCACAATACCTTTCTTTAACACCAGAGAAAAAAAGAGACAAATGTCGCGGCAACTCCCAGCCTAAGAAATGGAAACGAACATAAAAAAGCATATGGAGAAAAAGCTTAGGGGTGTTAGAATGTGGTTTTAATAAAGAAAGAGTGAAAGTTAAGTCATCTCTGAAAACAAGCAAATGACTGCCCCCCAGCTACGTCCCAGGATTTCACATTTCATTCATGAGTGTTAGAGAGGGATTCAGTACACAGGGCGAGGATAAGTCTGTTCATTTTCAATATAGCTGGTGATTCATGAACCCCACTCAGCTAAGCGTAGCTTGTTGCCGTGTGCCGTGCCCATGTGTTGCCGTGCCCAAAGCTTTGCTTTGAGCTCACTGTAGTTCAGTAACGCGGGGGCGGCTCGCCGACCGCCAGGGGTCACGTGACCGGGCCGGCCGCCAGGGGTCACGTGACCGGCCCGGCGTGCTGGGCGACCGGCGCGTCGGACCGGTAACATTTCCAGCTGATGACGGCGAATGTGCAATGTGCATCGCAGTGTGCGCTGCTCTTCAGCCAGCCAATGCGAAATTCCAACACTTATCCGACATTGTTTACGACAGTCACTTATGTTTATTCTCACTTTCTCACGTTCTATTACGTGACCACGGATACGCAATGATTCCTCGCGTACTTTACCTCTTGATTACCATTGTTTACCACCCATTCTTTCGTGGTTGCTTATTGGTAGAAGTCCGTGTGTGGATTTGTGTAATTTCACCAGCTCCGGCTAATTTCATGGGACAAATTGCATCAAATTTAGGACGCACTTGCAATGTCCACTTTAATCAGTCCAGCAAAGGAGAGGACTGATTTCCTTAACAACACATTACAAGG
This sequence comes from Semibalanus balanoides, assembly GCA_014673585.1. NCBI lineage: Eukaryota > Metazoa > Arthropoda > Thecostraca > Balanomorpha > Balanidae > Semibalanus > Semibalanus balanoides. The sequence continues at coordinate 1,412 of VOPJ01002575.1, forward strand.
AGAAATTACAATGTATTAGCATCTCAACCTTGAACAATGCGTTAGACAAGGCGCGAGAAAAACAAAAGAAGCGTTGGTGAACGACACAAGAAGACATGAACGTAACGAAGTCACGGTCAACGGGGGTCATCTTCAGCAAGAAGCCATCTTTCAGCAAGGGGTCATCAGTAGAAGTGATCAGCAGGAGTTTTTGTCCCTTCAAAACGTTTTTTTTCTTTTTGTAATCATCAGGCCGCTCATCGGCAGGCGTTCATCAGCTAGGCGTCATCAGCAGGCGTCATCAGTAGGCGTCATCAGCAGGCGTCATCAGCAGGCGTCATCAGCAGGAGTCATCAGCAGGCGTTATCCGCAAGGCTCCATCACAAGGTCTTCATCAGCAGGCGTCATCAGCATGGGTGTGGCGTCATCAGCAGCGTCATCAGCAGGCGTTTCATCAGCAGGCGTCATCAGCCATGGCGTCATCACAGGCGTCATCAGCAGGCGTCCATCAGCAGGAATTCATAGCAGGATTATCAGCAGGCGCGTCATCAGCAGGCGTCTCAGCAAGGGCGTCCATCAGCAGGCGTCCATCAGAGGCGTCATCAGCAGGCGTCTCAGCAAGCGTCATCAGCAGGCGTCCATCATCAGGCGTCATCAGCCGGCATCATCAGCAGGCGTATAGCAGGCGTCACAGGAGGCGTCATCAGCAGGCGGTCATCAGCAGGGCGACGAGTCAGGGCGTGGCGTCGCCCTACGGTTTCACCCCGAGTAGGAAGTCTTGGCTTGGCACTCGTTTTGCAGGAAGCCGGGCAGCACTCTCATTGTATTTACAATTTTGTTCGAACCAAGTCCGCACTCGTCGTATGCGACTGCGGAGCAGACGACGAATTCGGCGGTAGCCGCGGCAATACCCGGCAGGCCAGAGGCTCCGAAAGGGCCAGCAGCGTCAGCCAGCAGACCGAACAGCACCAGAGCTTCATTGTAGCAGAATGTGACGCTGCTGAGAGACGGGCCAGCTTTATACCTCTGCTGAGCGCAGGTGAGGCCGCAGGAAAAAAACAGCATTCAGTCTGGAGGATAAAAAAGAGCGGCCCAGATAATCGCTTAAGTCCCCGCAACCAGTTTATTTGCAAATAGCAGCGCAAATAGCATCAGCAGCGCGACTGGATTTTTCCTTCCAACAACAATGAGAGCCCAGCTATTCAGATTTTTGCAACTTTACTGCAAATTATAGGCGGATCCAGAATGGGTAATTTTGTCAGTTGGGGGGGGGGGGCAAATCCCAAAAAGTCTCGCACATTTCTGAAAACTAATCGGATTTCGCTTGCTTATGTATCATTAACTGATTTAAAACAATCTTTCCTTAGTAAAAGTTGCTTAGCTTTACGATAATCTCAGAAAATGTGTCAAATTTGCGCCGATTTTGGATGGTTTGGGGGGGCATGGCCCCGTGCCCCCCCCCCCCTCTGGATCCGCCCATGCTTCAAATTCAACTGTTCGTCACTGTCTACGTGACACCGTAAGTGCTTATTTTGTATTCATCTACTCAGGAAACTTTTACACAATAAATTTGAGAGCCCACGAACTACATACAGAATGTACTTACCTACCTATTTGTAGACCGGACATGCTCAATTGCTCTGTAGCTTATATGAATTTTCCTACACAGATACAACACGGAAAATCGTGAGTTCGGGAGGAATAATTATACAAATACCTACATTATAAGACAGGGTTAGGTAAGACGACCAATGTAGAAAAGATGGTCAGCTCCTTTGAGGCTCATATTATTATCAATAAAATGAGGTAGGATTTGGTTCCCTTACTATCCCATTAAAGGGAATAGTTCACCTGAAAAAAAAGGGAAAAAGCTCAGAAATGATGAAGAGAAGCAAGAAATTAGGTATCATATTACTAGTTAGTCAAAGAAACCTATATTTACGTGGAAAAAGCAAATTAAAATGTCAATTATTTGGTAATAATTCAAATTTTTTCTCAAAGTAATGCGAAATCAGCTGGCTGAGAAGCACGCAACGTCATCGATTTAGTGAGGGATCGTGTCGTATACATGGTGGTACTTGCCCAGTACTTGTTGAAGATGCCGGAAAATACAACGCTTGCAAACCATCAAGTACTTGTTTAAGTAGGTTATTCGTCACTATTTATATTTCACTATGAAAGTGTAGTGTCGCCATCGCGCTCCACTGTCCGTGCTCTGGGGTTGTCCGTCTGGATTATGTGTCACAAGGTATGCACGGTCTACACTCACGCGTACGGTCTCGCCGGTCGGCTCCTATCACTCAGCGGGCGAGCTGCGCCCGCGGGCGGCAATCAACAGCGGCACGTGGCGTACTGGTACGAGGTGGGGTTCGGTGAGTGGGGAGGGGGCAGATCAACAATTTGTACGCGAGCCTGCTACGCATACGCTACAGAACGTTGTTTATAAAAATGTTTTATGAAGATTTAAACATCAAAATCACTATGCATAGCATTACCTGACAAAGTTCATTCTTGCAATAAAAAGAATGCTGAATGAGGTACTGAAACAGTATGGTTTTGTCCAGCACTTACACTTTCCCCAAGTCTTACGTCATCTGTGCATCATAATCATACGTCCAATCAGCCCAAAATCAGCCATCAGCGATTGGAGTTACCGGGTATACCGGTCTCGACTTTTAGGACTGAATGTTAAAATAATTCAGAGGTTTCTTGGAACATGTGAAAGCGTCACAAGTCATTTTCGAGCAATGCGCCCCAACTTGGCTATCTCAACTCAAAACCCTATGTTAAAGGTGAACTATTCCCTTTAACCCGCGCACCACTGGTTTGGGGGGGGGGTTGAACACCCCCTGTGGTTTTATCAAGATTACAAAAAAACGGCGCCGTGCATAGTGCCTCCAATTCTGGTATAACTTATCATTGTTCCTTTCTACACATTTAGTAAAAAAAATTGTTTCTTGTTGGATCAGGTCACCAGGTCAGGTCAAGTGACCCCGCCTCCCAAAATTGTTGCCGTCGTGCCATGACCACAGTTTGTAAGGATCGATTATCAACCTTCAGGATTGGCATGAAGCTATTAATATCTACAAAAAGTTTAGATCAAGTTATATAGTTGGTGAACTTTGTGGTCGGTCATGGTGCTGACCTCCATTGCACTAGCCTGCGGTTTGCAAACTTGTTCAGAACGTTCAGTAGGATCGTTTCGATTGACTGGGCTAAGTTCGGGACGCTGGTTTTGAAAATGCTATCCGTTTTTCCAGGTTGACTCCAGTTTTTGCGCTATTCCAAAAACAAAATGTTCCGTATTGTGCTATTTTATCCTATTTTATGAGTAGTTCTATTAGGGGTTACAAGCACAAAATTTGCAGGACGGGTGGAGGTCATGGTCATCTCTATCATGACAAAGTTTTGTGACCCTAGATCAATATCTTTTTGGTCAAATGTCGTAATGGGGCATCGAACGGCGGCCGCGGCGGCCTGTTTTCGGGGCGACGATTTGGGTTGCAATGCTCGTATCTTCAAAAAATAAGCCCCGATTGTCGATATCTCAGTGTGACAAGATTAGTGAGAAAATTATGTTACTGGAGAACTCACAAAACATACTCATAGCCCACAATGGCACCAGAGGCGTCGCTACCCAGGGGCGTAGTAACTAGAGGTGGCAAAACGTGGACCCGAGGACCCAGTCTCTAGACCCAGTCTGGACCCAGTTGGTCCCAGACTGGTCCCACCAAATGATACCGGGTATAAACTGGGTCTAACTTATGTTTCATGCTGGTTTCACGCAAGTAGGGGCTGATACGCAGGTTTCTTTGTGCTGTTGGCCAATCTGAACTGTATGTACTTGCAACTACATGAATTAGTTTACTTCCACTAACTGTAGAGTGCAGATTTGTCAATATTAGTTGCGAGATGTAATTTTGCTAGTTGGGTCCGCTGGGTCCAAACATTTCTTGCACTGGGTACAACTGGGTCCATTTGTCAGCTTTTGAAACCGGGTCGGGTCTGGGTCCCTAAAATGATCAACTTTTGCCACCTCTAGTAGGAACTCATTTGCAAGTTGTGGGGGGGGGGGGGAAAAATGCATTTTGAAGTCGATTCTTTCCATGCAACGTCCATAGGCGTAATGTTAAAATCCGAAAATGTTGGGGGCAGTTGCCCCCCCCCCGGCCCATAGGCTCCTACGCCTATGTCGCTACCTTCTCAAAAGTGCGGGGGCGAGGAACTGTCAGGGGGCGCCATATCCAGAGGGGGGCGCCGCGATCTAGGGTGGCGCAAACCCCATGAACTTGCTGGTTTTCACTCAGGGCCCAGAGGCGAAATCTAGCAAATCCAGCAGCAAAAACTCGGGCGAATGCCCTTTTCTGGGTGAAACTAGTGTCATATTTAACAAAAGCGTTATGCGGTGGGGGGAGGGGGTGTAGCAGGCCGTCGGCCATCAGAGCGTGGCAATTGTTGAAAGGGGGAGCGCGTCGTCAGTTTATCTACATCTGTAGCCGTAGGTACTAGGTATGTGTGTATGCGTCCAACGACTGCTTGTTATTATCGGAAACCATTAATTAATTAATTAAGAAAACCATAAAGCCTTTCATAATCTTTCGGGGGGGGTCATGGCCAATTGCCCCCTGGATCCTCCCCTGATTTCACTTGCTTAATTGTCCGGCCCTCTTTCACATAAACAGAGGTGATGTGGTGAACCATGAATAAAGATATCGACAAAACCATAAATATAAATATTGACGAGTCAAGACAAAATATCGAATAGGTATAAAAAATATCGACGTTACGCAGCGGGCAATTCAATTTAGTATTGTTTTTTCAACAAAAAATACAGCTTTGAAAACTAGAAAACATACACTCGCACAGCTACATGCTTATTCAAGGACTGCACAGTGCACATAGCACATTAACATTGGATATATATTCTTGATATGCACTAGCCTCGGATGGATGGTCGGATGCACCAGCCTCGGTTGGACATATATTCATGATGTCCGTAAAGTTAGCGTCGTATTCGTAGACGGATTCAGCGACGAGTTCCGATTTGGCTCAAAATCCGTACATAGTTCAATCTCGCCAAGATATTCCCGAATATGCTATTGTTTTTTTCGATAGCTAAACTAGTTTGACCTCTAGGGGTCATCAAAGTTAACGAAACGGTGTAACCTCTCAGATCTTTATGTATCCACCGATTCGATCAAAACAAACACCATAGCGTGACCCGCCGTCCCGAAAAACCACACCTCCGAGGAATTTGGTTTCAAGGTCATAGGTCAAGGTCAAGGTTACTTTAGGTGATTTTGGAAAACGGCGTAACTTCTCAGATTTGTATTTATCCACCGATTCGATCAAAACAAACACCATAGCGTGGTAAATCGCCGCTCACAAACCACACTCCGAGGAAATTTTGGTTTCAAAGGTCATAGGTCAAAGGTCAAGGTTTACTTAAGGTGATTTTGAAAAACGGCGTAACTTCCTAGATTTGTATTTATCCACCGATTCGATCAAAACAAACACCATAGCGTGTATCGCCGTCTCGACAAACAGCACCTCCGAGGAGTTTGGTTTTAAGGTTACACTGTTTTCCAAAATCACCTTAAGTGACATTGACCTTGACCTATGACCTTGAAACCAAATTCCTCGAAGGTGCGGTTTGTCGGGACGGCGAGACACGCCATGGTGTTTGTTTTGAGCGAATCGGTTGGTAAATAAATATGTAATAGGTTACACCGTTTTCCAAAAATCAACTTAAGTGACCTCGACCTTGCCCTATGACCTTGAAACCAATCCTCAGAGGGGCAGTTTATTTGGACTGCGAGACACGCTATGGTGTTTGTTTTGAGCGAATTGGTTGATAAATAAAGATTTAAGAGGTTACACCGTTTTCCAAAATCCTTTTAAGTGATCTTGACCTTGACCTATGACCTTGAAACCAAATTCCTCGGAGGTGCGTTTTTTTACGGCTAGACTCGCTATGGTGTTTTTTTAGCGAATCGGTTGATAAATAAAGATTAAAGAGGTTACACCGTTTTCCTAATTCACCTCAAGTGACCCAGGGACGTAGCCAAGGGGGGGGGGCACGGGGCCATGGCGCCCTGAGCGAAATAAATTACACTAGATAGAATGAGATTCTCTGAAATCCGACCTAACCCCCCCCCCCCCCGGTCAGCTGGCATATACTGAGGAGCAAAATGTGATTTTTTCCCGACGTGCCCCTGAGAGAAATACTGGCTAAGTGCCTGAAGTGACCTTCACCTTAACCTATGACCTTGAAACCAAATTCCTCGGAGGCGAGGTTTTTCGGGACGGCGAGACACGCTATGGTGTTTGTTTTGATCGAATCGGTTGATAAATAAATATTTAAGAGGTTACACCGTTTTCCAAAATCACCTTAAGTGACCTTTGTAATGGTTTGTACTTCGTTGGTGTGTAACCGTAAATAGTGGTTGGAGGCAGGGCTGCGGAGTCGATCCGTCTGACTCCGACTCCGACTCCAACTCTGGGATCGACTCCGACCTTTGACCCGCGCCCGGTGGCCGTCTAAAACAACATCGCCCGAATAAGGGGGGGTCAAAACAACCCCACTAACTCAAAAACGAAAGAGCTCGGAAAACGCGGAAAGGTGTCGAAAGCTCTCAAAAAGGCCAATCTGAGTCATTTCGGTATTTTTCGGGTCAATGTTGTGGTTACCAGAGGTTATCAAATGACAACATTAACAATATTGAGCCTTGCTGCCAGAAACCACCCAAAAATGCCAGAAAGCTATGGTAGCAAAGGAAGGGTTCAAAAATGAAAACTCTTGAAAAATGCAATCACCTTCGGTGCCCTTAAATTTTAAATCATTTCAATCGATAAGGCTCCAGTGGCCAACACAACTCAATCTTTTTTTCAGAATGTTTTTGTGTGTAACTTAACTAATGAAGATGGGATAAGAATTACTAATATTAACGTCTTCATGTTTGTCTCTTCAAAATGCTTCGAACCCACAATCATAATGGTCGGATTGGGTAAAGTTTAAAATTTTGCCTCTGGTCAAGGTCATTTAGTGACCCGGAGAGGTCATACTGCATGTGGGGAGACGCGTCTTGACTATTGTCTCTATCTCTATTAATTCCATCATGAGTTATCGGCAAAAAGTGCTGGTGACCTCAGTTAACCCTCAGCTGATAATTGCATGGCACTGAGCAAACAATTGCACCTCAGTCATCATGAATAAGCCTATCTAATTTGGTCCTGAAATTTTGGCCTAATTGTAAATGCATGTCTTTGAATAGGAAGCGTTTGTATGTTTTCCCATTGACCTAAAGGTAATGGGAGGTCACAACGGTCACAATAATGATCTGACTTTAGATCACCGGTATAAAAATAGAGATACCTTTGCGATTTGTATGCACTTCCTGATTACATCCTTAGTTTTAAATTATTCGGTCAGAACTAACCTTAAATGGTTTATTAATAATAATGAAGCAATGTTTTATAGTTCAATACAGTTATTGAATGAGACAATGCTTAACTCCCTTGCGCAAACTACACGTCGCTTTTAAACTGTTATATTTTTATGGATTGTTATTTTTAACTGACCTCTCCTTGATATATTAAAAATCCTTTTTTAAATGAATATATTTTTTCAAAAAACAAAAAGGTTAATTTTTAATCACGGATCTTTCTCGAATCTTAAGTTAAATTAAATGAAGTTAAATTACATTAAGTTAACGAATTTAACTTAAGATTCGAGAAAGATCCGTGATCGGAAATTCATCTTTTTGTTTTTGTAAAAATATATTAATTTAAAAAAGGTATTTTTAATACATCAAGGAGAGTTCAGTTAAAAATAACAATCCATAAATATATATATGCTTATGCTCCTTGCACAAGCACTCCGGAGATTAAGAGATCTGGAAGAAGATAGTGACTGTTATATGTTTTCCTGAAATTGATGCATCATGACCGTTGGTAAAATGATCGTTGATACTCAGAATTTGTAGATGATACGACCTGGGTTCTAGCTAGTTAATTGTAGAACACACCTCATTATTGATAATTATTGTATAACAACAGAATCGAAGCAAGCCAAATTGAAGGGTCATTGAATTTTTAATCATCGCCACCGGAAGTCCACTACAAATCCTATAAAATGCACTTGAAGAGTAACTTGCCCATACGCTGCCAATAACTGACTGCCGGAGTCGGAGTCGGTAAAAATTTACCGACTCCGACTCCGGCCAAAATAACCGACTCCGACTCCGACTCCGACTCCGACTCCGACTCCAACTCCACAGCCCTGGTTGGAGGTGTGCTAATGATTTGGTATCTATGGCAACGAAGTTGTGTGTTACTGAAGGCGCTCTCTTTGTGTATCATTGATTGTGATTCATTCAATACACTGATCTCGAGTCTATTACATGCGTGACAGCAAGAAATAATCCTAACGTTTCCATTTAATTGTTCTGACTTTTGGTTAATTGTTAAATAATTATGCATGCATGCCTTAACTGCAATACTCACTGTAATACAGTACTCTTATATTTTGTTCACCAGTTAGACTGCATTTTCTTCCTTCCATTTGATCAGACCCGTGATGGAACTGGCTGGCGTTCAAGTGCATGGCATGGCATGGCAGTCCTGGATTCCTCGCTGGCGTTACTAGCCTAGCTATCTGCTCGTGGGGAATCTGGGACTGACTATTAGTAGTTACCTACTAACAATTCCTGAAATTCAAATTCCTGAAAAGGGCGGTTTGTTGGGACGGATGGACACGCTATGGTGTTTGTTTTGATCGAATCGGTTGATAAATAAAGATATGAGAGGTTACACCGTTTTCCAAATCACTTAAAGTGACTTGAACTTGACCTATGACCTTATCAAATTCCTGAAACCAGTGCGATTTGTTGGGACGGAGGGACACGCCTATGGTGTTTGTTTTTGATGAATCGGTTGATAAATAAAGGATCTGAGAGGTTTACACCGTTTTCCAAAATCACTTAAAATGACCTTGACCTTGAACCTATGACCTTGAATCCAAATTCTAATAAGTGCGGTTTGTTTTGGGACGGGGGACACGCTATGGTATTTTGTTTTGATTCGAAATCAGTCTGATAAATAAAGATCTGAGAGGTTGTACAGACCGGTTCGGTGAAACTTTTGATGACCCCTAGAGGTCAAACTAGTTTAGCTATCGAAAAATCAATAGCATATTCGTGAATATCTTGGCGAGATTGACCTATATACGGTTTTTGAGCCAAATCGGAGCTCGTCGCTGAATCCGTATACGAATACGACGCTAACTTTACGGACATCTCTAGTGGGCCGTTAAATACATGCGTTGCATACGCTCGGTATTGACGAAAAGCGCTGGGCAAATATTTACTAGACCAATCAAATGTTGGCATTTTTAAGCCTTTACATGAGTGGCCCTCCCTCAGTCCAACGCGACAACCGCACCTTACGTTAACACCACAAAAGAGAACAAAAGTATAAAGTCGCGCCACTCAAGGAAGATAAAACAAAATATAAAATATTAGAGATAGTTTCCCTTGAGCGTCGGGTTATGTTAGGCTAGGCAACAGGTAAGGCATAATCATCAGTGACGATAAAAACTAATTGAGCCGAAGGTGGTGGGTGGGGCCGAAAGTGATTTTTGGAAACGGTAAACTCTCAAAGATCTTTATTTATCAAGATTCGATCAAACCAAACACCATAGCGTGTCCCTCCGTCCCAACAAACGCACTTTTTCAAGGATTTGTATTCAAGGTCATAGGTCAAGGTCAAGGTCACTTCAAGTGATTTGGGAAGATTGGTGTACCCTCTGCGCAGATCTTTATTTATCATACCGATTCGATCAAAACAAATACCATAGCGTTCTCGCCGTCCCAACAAACCCACACTTTTCAGGAATTTGGATTCAAGGTCCAATAGGTCAAGGTCAAGGTCACTTAAAGTGATTTTGGAAAACGGTGTCCTCTCAGATCTTTATTTATCAACCGATTCGATCAAAACAAACACCATAGCGTTTCTCGCCGTCCCAACAAACCCCACTTTTCAGGAACCTTGACCTTGACCTATGACCTTGACCAGTGACCTTAACCTGACCTTGGTGATTAACCAGTGGCCTTGACCTTGACCTATGACCTTGAATCCGAATTCCTGAAAAGTGCTGTTTTTTGGGACTGCGAGAAACGCCATGGTGTTTGTTTTGATCGAATCGGTTGATAAATAAAGATATGAGAGGTTACACCGTTTTCCCAAATCACTTAAAGTAACCTTGACCTTGACCTATGACCTTGAATCCGAAATTCCTGAAAAGTGCAGGTTTGTTGGGAAGGCGCGAGAAACGCTATGGTGTTTGTTTAGATCGAATCGGTTGATAAATAAAGATCTGAGAGGCTACACCGTTTCCAAAATCACTTTAAGTGACCTTGACCTTGACATATGACCTTGAATCCAAATTCATGAAAAGTGCGGTTTGTTGGGAAGGCGAGAAACGCTATGGTGTTTTGTTTTGAATCAATCGGTTGATAAATAAAGATCTGAGAGGTTACACCGTTTCGTTAACTTTGATGACCCCCTAGAGGTCAAACTAGGTCAGCTATCGAAAAACCAATAGCTTATTCGTGAATATCTAGGCGAGATTGACCTATATACGGATTTTGAGCCAAATCGGAACTCGTCGCTGAATCCGTATACGAATACGACGCTAACTTTACGGACATCTCAAATGTTAGCCAGGGTTCATATCTAACTTCCGTGACCCAAACTTCAATTTCGACCTTTGACCTTGGAGGTCGAAGTCGAGGTCAAACGACAAAATACGACCAGGTACAGCATAACGTCCGAATTTGTTGTTGAATCCTTTCCAAAATGGTCTCAAATGATAGCCAGGGTCAATTTAGTTTTCGATTAGACTGGAGGTTATTTTGACCACCACCACTGCAAAGTTGTCCCCGAGGCCCACCAGGGCAATGGTTTACCTTGATTTTGGATTTTTTATTTGGACCTTTTTTTCTGATTTGGTACGTGCGGCTAGAAATTGACCTTCTAGCTACATCTAAGAAAAAATGAAGAAAATCGAGCAGTAAGTTCTGGGACATATTCACTGTTTCGTTCTTTGACCTTGATTTAGACCTTTTAATCGGACGTATATTTTTATAATTTGCGATGAGCGGCTAGGCTACAGACATGTAATCGGATCCCAAAAACGGATTTCGGGATCTGATCTCTGGAATCTGGATCCCTGATCCAATGGGATCATAGATCCGCCTTCACAATCTGTCGATGGATCCACTGGGATCATAGATCCGTCATCAACATTAGTCGACGGATCCGCCTGGATCCGAGATCCCAATTACTATTTTACACTGGGATCTATTGGGATCCTAGTCCCGCCATTATACAGATTCGTATTTTCGGAACCCATATTTTTAGTAATTGTGGGTACTTTTCAATTCGTTGTAAATGTAACTAGCACTGGCGTATGTCTTTAGTTACATTTTGTTAAGAAATACTACAATTATGGTATAATTTATAAGTCGTATCCGAGATCCGTTATGATCAGATCCATTTTCATTGTTTATTATGGGATCCAAGATCCGTTGCCTAATGTATTCGAGAGATCCACTGGGATCCAAGATTCAATAGGTTGTATTTCGTCGTGGGATCCAATTGAACCATAAATCCAACATCGCGTTTTGTCGAGAGATCCTATGGGATCATAGATCCTTCTTTCAGATCCATGCACACATGGGCGGATCCAGCCGGCCGTTTTGGGGGAGCCAAACCGTTTTTAGCGGACCTTACCTACCCCCAATTTATAATTTCTTCCCGGATTTGGTCCGCTTTATTTTGCAATCACACGATTTCTTATTTTTCGACTTCTTTGGATATCAAAAAAGGAAATAGGCATTTGTTATTTAGCGCCGCGAAGCGGCGCGAAATTTCTTACGGGTTTGCCTGATAAAGCCCAGAAAACATAGGCGGTTCGCAGTGTACGAGAATAAGAAAGCTAAACGTTGGCATTCATTCAATTCACCGTTACCCATTGAACCGAAACGAAATGGCGATTATGGCTTCGTTATGACGATGGTGACCGATTTGACGCCGCGAAGCGGCGTAAAAGATTTTATTTTAGTCGTAGAAACGAAATTTAACATTGGAAGCAGGACTCAAAGATAACCCCTAACCTGCTTGGCACATCTACGGTTATGATTGCGCAAATATTGAAATAATGTAGTTTTTTAATAAATAAATTCCTTCGGATTGAGTAAATCACGTATGACGGTGGCAAAAGTGCTTAATAACTTAGCGTATATGCGACGGTAATAAGACTGTATACATATGCAACGAACTGCAACATACAATTGGTATCAAACCAACAGTTGCAACATGCGTATGAAAAACAGCGAGCGGCCCTCGCCCCCCCTTCAGAACGGCGTTCCGCACATAAATGCGTCCCTGCGATCTGAGCGAGGCCTTGGTACGAAATGGCTTGGGGGAGATTGTCCTGGCCTGTCCCACTATTAGCAGTTTGGGTTCCAGCAACTTGGACACCCGCAGAAGCAGCTTCCTGGTGCGATGTGCTGCTCTCTCGTTCGGCGTCACCTTTTTCGGAATTCGGCAGACTAGCTTAACATTTAGCCCACTTGAAAGTTCATATTTTATTAGGGGAGTGAGTCCTGGGGCTAGCAAATAGGTACCGCCAAGACTGCCAGACCTTTTTTTCGGCACTCCCAGATGCTTAATTAATTCATTTTCACATTTTCCAAATTTCTATTATAAAAAATTGCGTATTTTGTGTCATGCCGCGTAGCGTCGCGAAATTTTCGAGTTTTCACTGTGGATGGCTGTATTTTGACTGTTGCAAAAACAATTTTTACAGCTGCACGTCCGACCGTTGGAGGGGGACATAGTCTCAGGACCTTTGGGGGGGGGGGCATGGCCCCTTTGGCCCCCTGGATCCGCCCTTGCATGCACATCTCTGCTAGGCTAGACATTACCCTCAGCTACATTTAGGGAAAAATTGAAGAAAATCAAGCAGCAACTTCTGACACTTTTTCAGTTTCTCTTCACTTAACATTGATTTTGACCTTGAAGCTGCACCTCGATTTCTCTGATTTTCCGTGTTTTCTATTTTGCCCTCAGCTACATTTAACCCGTGCCAGGCCGGGGGTGTTTAGACTCCCCCTCAGGTTTTTCCTGGATTTTGGGCAAACGGCGGCGCGTAGTGCAGCCAAATTTTCAGTACCTGTTCAGTCATCCTTTGTACAGCTCTCGCTATTTTTTATATTAGTTTATGTCAGGTCAGGTCACCAGGCAAGGTCAAATGTGCATGTGACCCCCACCGTCCAAAAAAAAGTTGTGCAGTTCCTGCCAAAGCCACAGTTTTTGGCTGATCGTTTGGTTCTTTACGGATTTCATGAGAGCCATTACTACTTACAGTTCGTTTATCTCCAATTTTTATGTCGGCGACCTAGGGTCAGGTCAATATTTTGAACTCTCCATTCTAAGTCAATGAGGAAATATTCAAATGCTTTCCATTCTGAGAATACGCATGATATCTGCCCAATTCCTTCTGTATCATGTTATCATAGCCCATAGGCCATTCTTGAAGACCAAGGTGCAGTCTTTGTTCTGGTATACCTACAGGGTCAGCCGGGTTCATCCGAGGTCACCAACACTTTTGTGTCAATAACTCCAATTAAATCAAGATAGAGAATTCACAACAGCTGCAATGTGTTTGCCTCGTCGAGACGCGTCACCTAATGTGTAACATGACCTTATTGGGTCACTATTTTACCTTGACCTGAGGTCACATTTCTAGGTTGATCTAACCTGGTAATCACATACATGATACAAAGCGCCTCGACGAGGCAATCACGATGGTGTTAAAATTATTTCCGTTTCTTGATTAAGTAAATAGTTACCTATATGTGAAAACAGTTTTGGCAGAACATATATATTTTTTACTTTCGATGACCTCTGGACAGAGGCGTAGACAAGACAATAAATTTACCTAGGGTTCCTAGAGACCCCCTTGAGCCAATTGGGCCCCTTGGATTGGACAAAACAACTTTGTTTTAGAACGGCCCGAGGTCCTCTCAGACCTTCAAGACCTATTTTAACATGTTAACTGGGGGGGGGGCAAATGCCCCCGCAGTCAGCCGTTTTGCCCCCCAGTCAAGGCAAAATGTCTTGACTGGGGGGGGGGGGCAAACGGCACTCTGATTTAATCAATTTCGTTGTCATTTGTCACTTGATATGTATTAAAATAAAATAAATATAACTCCTTATCTGTTAATGAATTTATAAAAAAAATTACCAATTTGGTAAATTTCATTTAAAAAATGTAGGCATTTCCCAGCAAGAAGGTTATCTTTAACTTATTTCCCGAAATTTCCATGAATTTGTATATACTTCGTTGAACAATTGCTCATTTATGGCAGATAGGGAGATCGGGGGTTGTTGGACCAGAAACGTCGACAACCAAAATTTGGGAGGGGTGGGTGGGGGGACAACAGTGCTTTTTCTCCGCTCCTAAGGGTTATATTTAAAATCCTGCCTAATCTTGAGGTCCATGCGTAGCGATCTTGGGGGAACCGGCCCCTGGCCCCCTCGGTTGCGACGCCCCATGGTTGGACAGGGAGAATTTCCATTAATGCTCACCATATATATTTTTTCCAGGGAATTTACTTGGTTGTGCATGCCGATTCATTTTCCTGATCTTCTTTCCTCCACGATCCCCTGGGTTTCGAGGAAGGTGCAATTTGTGTTACTAAAAATGTGCTTATGTGTATCTTACACAAAAACACCGTGCCGGGGAATGAGGGACGTTTAGGCGCTCCCTAAGGGTTTTCAAGAAAAGCGAAAAAAACGTTTCGCGCAGCGCCGCAAAATTTAGCACAGTTGTTTGGGCATCAATCACTCACATTATGAAAAAGTTTTGACCTCGAGTCGTGTCAGCTCAAGACACCACGTCACGTCACGTGACCTTATCTCAAACAAATGTTGGTGGTCGTGCCGAAGCAACAAAGTTTGTCGGAGAGATTTGAAGTTTGAACCTTACAGGATTTCCTAAGACAGTACCTACAACAGTGGCGGCGCCACCATAGGGGCAGGGGTGGCAGACTGCCACCCCTGCCGTGACACAGGGGT
>VOPJ01002576.1:0-16530 GCA_014673585.1 Semibalanus balanoides
CAGTTCCATTCGGTTGTAAATAATATTCACAGTGACAATGTTTCTTAGACATATTTATATCTGTTCTGTTCGTATTTGTCAGTCCAATTTCCAACAGTGATTCACCTATTTGTTTATGTTGTATTTGTTCTGGTTTGTCATGCTCGGGTATGATCCCCGGTTTACCACCATACATATTGTATCGTTTCCCTAGCTATCTGTATCTCAATGGGCCGATATGACTGACCCTGTGTGTGCCGTGTTTGGTCAGGAAATCACTGCTGGCTACCGCCCGTCTACATGTGCCCGCCTCTCCATCTAGCTCGGCCGAGGGACGCAGTTCACGCGGCATCAAACGACCAAAACGCTTCGACGACTTCGAGTGTGTGGACGACGCTCAGCCGCTGCGGGTGAAGGCGGTGTATGTCGTTGCCTCTCAGCATTTTTTTTGCCGGGACGCCCCCGCCCCGTTGCGGCCCCGGTCCCGCTGGCAGTCCCGACATGATGAGCTGGATAACAACCCCGCGCACTCAATCCATTATCGGATCTTGAGGATCCGCAGCACGCCCAGGCTGTCGGCACAGCGCTGGAAGTCGAACCAAGTGGGGGCGGCCGGAATCTGGCGGTACTACTGGAGCGGTTGGCAAGGTACTACCGGGCAGGGCGCACCGCCTGACATGGGGCAGAAGTGAAGCGCTGGGCAAGTGAAGCGCCGGCAGAGTGAAGCGCTGGCCCGGCGGCAAGGCGATTAGGAGCGGACCGCCTGCGGGGGATATTATTATTCAGTCCTGAGACTCAACTCACTGCCGCTGGAAGTACATTAACATCGTCGTGACTCGTGAGGAAGGGCCTATGTTGGTAACTCCTGCTGCCTTGAACGTCACGTCAATGGGGCACAGTGGTGGAATCCCGGGGTCACATGTGATGCCGGGATTCCACGGCAGGTTGATGACGACAGATCATGTCACGTGTAACGTACCACGTCTGCTGCCTTTGACACTGGTCGACTCAGAGCGCTGGTATTGGACGCCATTGTTACCAGTGGACAGAATCTCCATGCCACTGAAGTACGGGATGGTGTTGATTGTGTTGTGCCCAGTCTCAACCAAGCGGACCAGGGACCTTCCTTCCCGCCCTGACTATTATACCGGAGCGGAGCTGCACCTGAGCTGAGCGGGCCCAGCGGTGGGTACCTGACGTGCTGGGTCTCGGCCAGCAGGTGACTGACGTTTTAATCAGTCTCGTGGTCGTCACGGAGGGGGTGGCCGCTGTGCTGTGCCCTCGTACAAAGCTACGTACAACAGGACGAAGTGGTGCTGAGCAGCCGCGCCGGTGCGAGCAACAACGAGGGTGTCATAGAAGTACATGCGCTGGAGCGGGGCGGTGGAGCTGCGCTCAGCCGGCGGTGGTGCTGGCTCAGCGGCGGCGGTGCTGGCCAGCGGACGTGGTGCCGGCTCCAGCGGACGGTGGTGCTGGCTCCAGCGGGCGGTGGAGCTGGCTGGAGCGGGCGGTGGAGCTGGCTCCAGCGGGCGGTGGTGCTGGCTCCAGCGGGCGGCGGGCCTGTATCGGTTGACCCCGCCGCCTGCGTCGTCTGTCCTCGTCAACAGCCCGCGTGTAGCTAGCAAGGCCTACCAGGTCGATTGTACCGTGACGGGTGGAGAGTGCATAGTTTTTGACTGCGTCTAGCTGTGAGGTTTGCTAGGCTGGCCCACGTTTCATGAACTTCGCTTTTACCAGGTTAGCATGTCATCGGTTTGTTTTTTGCCGTGGTCTCATCCGCATTCATTACTGTTTTGAATACATCTGATGTGTGCAATTCTGTAGTTTTGTTTGTGTGTGTTTCGCCCTAGAGGAGGAATGCCTGCTTAAAAGTATGTTCAAATATACTCGTATGTTGTGTCTATGTCAGCCTCGGTACCTTGTCGACCCAAAACAGGGTTTCTCCGTGGCAAGGATATGGTTACCCCCTTTTTGATGACCAGAATAGCATGTTACCCCTAATTCCCTAGTTCGCACAGTTCAATTTACGTTTATGCCCATATATTTTGGTGGCAGACTTTCTCGACTCCCGTTATTTCGACTGTGCTGATTCAAAAATAAATTAACACAAATACATTTAGGCAGTGGTGCGCACCGCTAAACGAAAAGTTAGTTTTGCTAACCGCTAATCGCTAGCTAAAAAACAACTCCGCTAACGCTAAACCTGCAAAATTAGCAGAGGCTGACGCTAAACGGCTAACCGGGTAATCATATGAAATTGAATTATATTAATTTTTTTTATCTCTCGCTATTCTTTTGCTCTTTAACCCTAAAAAAGACCAAGAGAGCTGCAATTTTAATGTTGTAGCCAGAGCTGGTAAAAAGTGCGATCATGATACAAAAATAGCGGGCACCAGAAAATTGGTACCCTGTCAAGGTTGCTCCGGGGCCGAAAATGTCATTCAAGCTATGTTGGCCTTTGAAGACCATTGTGATGGCGAGCGAGGACTACTTTAATGCGATTTTTTTGTGAAAACTTCATTTGATGGTTGGGAATTTTCATACCGTTTGCTGGGAATATGTGGCAATGTGATCTGCTTCAGCTACAATGCTCAGGTCACAAGGCTACTATGTTTCGGCCAGATTTGGTCGTTGGCCACCGAAACCGTTTTTACAAGCCCTGGTTGTAGCTTAGACAGAGCTGTGAGCTGTCCAAAAAGGTATAGCAAGCCAAGATCAGGTGATAATCAAGGTGTACACAGGTAATTAAATTACCACCTGAATTATTTGGTCATTAAATTAAATGTGTTTTAACAGAGGCGGAAGGTTGCTCCGTGCCTGTCATTCCCTCTTCCTTACATACCCTTCCCCACTCTTAACCAGGCACGTAGCCAGGATTTTGGTCGGGGGGGGGGGGGTACGTAAAAAAATCAGATTTTGCTCCTCAGCTTATGCTGCTGACTAGCGAGGCGGGGGGACGGTCGGGCACTGGCGGATCTAACATTTATTTTTGGGGGGGGAATCCAGGTGGGCTTTTTTCCAAAGCTGTTGGAGCCGGGAATGCGGGGCCGTCAGCCGGAAAGTGTGTTGACGGGGGGGGGGGGGGTAGAGCGCCCATCCGTCAACCCGGCAGCAACTGAAGGTCCGGCCGTTTTTTAGGGGGCAAGTCATGGTTGCAGGATCTTGGGTGCATGGCCCGAAATGTCCCCCTGGATCCGTCAATGCCTGCCTAACTATAGTTCGTTTTATTTTTATTGACACAATCAGCGGCGTCGCCGTTATTTTTTGACTGGGGGAGGGTGTGGTCGGCTGAAATAGCAAAAATTGTACCCCCGTTTGTATGGGTGTATAAATTTTTATGGGTTTGTCTGATAAAACCCAGAAATACAAGCGGTGGGCCTTGCAGAGGATAATAATCTAAAAATGGCATGCATTCAATTCAGCGTTACTACGAACTGAAAACGATGACGATGTCTTCGTTATGACGATGGCCACTGATGTGACGCCGCGAAGCGGCCTGTTTTTATTATTTTTATTATTATTATTACTATTATTATTATTTTAGGTTGTGGAAAATGAAATTCTGATATTAAAACCAGACCGTGAGTGGAGCCAACTGCCAAATCCCTGTACCCTGGTTGCAATGCACATCTCGGCATGATAACCAAATTAAATGAAGGTAGCTTTTCATATACCTACATTAGTCTCCGATAGTAAATTCCGATGACCGCTGGAAGTCAGCACTCAGTAGAACTAGGTACATATTATAGTAATAACTGTTTACATATGTACCGAACTGTAACACACAACTGGTAACAGTGTAAATGGTTTGAAAGCAGCAAGAGGCAAACGCAAAACCATTTTTCGCTTAGCCATTAGCAAGGGGCCGTAATAGTCACGAGTTCATTGTGGATGGTTCCAATACATGTCTTTGTCTTTTCTACGTATAAATGGTCCCTGTGGATCTTGAGGAGCCGGGGAAGGTGGTCCTGGCCTGGTGCCCACTATCAGCTCTTCAGTCCAGCAAGTTGGGCACCGGCAGGGCAGCTTCCAGTTTCGGGTGTCTACTGCCGATGTCGTCTTTTCGGTCGCGTCGCTTTTTTCGAAACTCGGGAGATTTGCTAAACATGTTATCCGTCTAAAAGTTAATATTTATGAAGGGAGTGGGCCCTGGGGCCAGCCTAGGAGAGCCTCTGCCAGACACTTAACCCGCGCACCACTGCACAGTGGGGCCTTTTCCTGATTAGCCGGAATTAATTAATGACGGCCAAGCTGTCATCCGCAGTAAAACCCAGCTGCGGCCATATCGGAAGAAAGAGCGCATGTTTTGAAGGCAAAAATAAAGTAAAATAAAAATTAGGGGGGTTTTGAAAATGGGCGACCCCCTCTTGCTGAGCGGCCGATTTTTTTCGAAATTTTGGCAAATACACGCGCAATTCAGTTTAGGATAAATCACAAAATTTCAAGACGCTAGGCGTAACGGTTTAGAGCAGCAGCGACAACAACTAGAGTTCTGCCGCCGCAGGGGGAACGGCTTACCTAGCTGTAATTGACCGCACATAAACCTCATCATCAAAATTGCTGTAGCAGTCAAAGGGCGAGTGGGGACGCAAGTTTTCTGGGTCGGGACAGCATCAGAACATTGCTGGCGACTATGCTGGCATGTTCTCGAAGCGTCAATCGCCGTCAAAACTTTTATATAAAGCTCTAACATTTATATATTACATGTTATTTGCATGCGCTTTCCGTCAACGAACTTCAGGTTCGATCGCACTTTACATTGCTTAACAAGGTTAACAGAGTAAACCAATTGCAGATTCGAAAATTAAAGATATTTTTGGTTCTTGGCACTGCAGTTTGAAAGGAAAATCTCAGCCTTCAAATTTTCAATTCGGCAGGCTACGGGGCGAAAGGCCCCACTGTGCACTGGGCCTCTGCATTTCCTTCGCCCGACTGGGGGGGGGGGGGGTTGAACACCCCCCTATAACTCGGCTCCTACGGTACGTAGACCAAAACAAAAAAAAAAAACTGATCGAACCGTTATTACAAATCATTTCGAAACTATTTTAGTCTTTTTTTCGCTCACGTCTAAAATCAGGTCACCAGAGGTCATCGAAGGTCAAATTTCCAAATTTTAGGACATCGCTCCATAAACCCCCAAATATCTCGGAAACTATGTATATAGAACAAACATTAAAAAAAAACCTATCGCTAGCCATTTTAAATTTGCAAATCGCATTTTAAGTCCTCAAAAAATTGGGACCTAGGTCAATAGTTCTAGGCTCTCGGTCATTACAGTCAAAATGCTATTTTTGGCAAAAAAATATTTTCCCGCGAATAAACTCTTACTAAAATTTAACGGGCAACACTGTTTACGCCATCGTGTTTGTCTGTGGTGAAAGTTACACTCCTCTATCTTCATTATGTTTTAGAATGTTATTGACGAAAAAGGTGTTTGGTTGACCTTCGGGATGAACCTCAGATGACCCCGTAAGGGTCCCTGAGCAAAACTGCAATTGGATCTACATTATATATCTTATTAACATTGGTCCAGAGAAAATGGACTGATTTCGTCGAAAAGAAAGCATTTGAATATTTCTCCATTACTTATAATGGGGAGGTAAAAATTGACCAGACCTCAGGTCACAGATATCATGATCCGAGATAAAATTTTGTAGGATGCTGGATGACTTGGATGTATCCTCTAAAAGTTTGATCTCGATCCGTTAGAAACTGCGGCCATGGGCAGGAGCCCGCAAACTGTTTTGTAGGTGGGGTCACTTGACCTGACCTGGTGACCTGACCTAACCCGATACGAAGCCTGAATTTTCGCAAAATGTGCGGAAAGGATCAATGATTAGTTATGCCAAATTTGGCGGCGCTACGCGACGCTATTTTTTCGTTATCTTGAAAAAACAGGAAGGGTGTTCAAACACTCCCCAGTGGGGCGCGGGTTAATGGGATTCATTTTCCCATTTTCCAAATTTATATAAGCAATTGCAAAACTCGTGTCAGGGAGCGAAGCGGCGCGATATTTTTAGTTTTCACTGTGAATAGCTGGATTTTCACTAATACAAAACAATTTTTAAAATCAATTGTTAACGTTTTTTGTGGGGACAAAAGGACATGTTGGCCCCCCTTAAAGGCTGTTAGGGGCATGGTCTGGTTGGCCCCCCTGGATCCGCTAATTGGGTCGGGTCGTGTGAGAATCCCATTCTTTCTTGTGTGAATTTATTTTTATCAGGGGCCCCGTGATGGCATGGCCCCCGTGACCCTCCTGGCTACGTCCCTGCTCTTAACCCTCGCCTTACGGGGGGACTGACAGGCCCCTCTGAGGTTTTTCTCAAATAACTTTTTACACATGAAACGCATATTTCTGAAATTTTCAGTAGCTGATTTTACAACAATTATACGCATCCTGTGAAATCCTCATCGACATTGGTCAAGCATTTTTGGAAATAATGACGTTTTGATGACATCATGTTCGTTAAAAAGCGTCAATATTGGAAAAATCATAGAAAATATAATTTTTCAGCAAATTAAAAATAAAAAAAAACATGGAAGACGTAAAATGTGATTTTCTTTCAAATGGCGATTTTTAATTTCAATTTTTTTACCCACATTTTTTTTCTCGACAAAATCAAAATTTTCAAAGATAACTTAAAAACCGGAATATATGTGAAATATCTGAGTTTGGAAAACACAAAACGAATTTCAAAGCGAAATCTGCATTTTTGACTGAGTGATGGTTTTTTTAAATGTAATAAACTTATGACGTCATTTTTATTTAACTTTTGTATACTTTTTTGACCAGTTACGAACAGATATATTTTTTTTTTTGCAAAAATGGTTTGGGAGCATGCATTTTTATTTACGTTTAACACTTTCTCATGTTGAAGCTTTCTGACCGTTTTTCCGGACGTGATGGAGTCGAGGTTGCTAATGCTAATCGCCCATAGCAATTTTAATCTAAGTTGAATCGATGTATGTTCAGATAGCTAATTCGACGACCAATATTTTGACGCCAACCAAATCATTTTATATTGATAACTTTAATAATTACGACGGACAGAGCAAAACCACTATTTTTGGACGTGTCCGATTTTAGGTCATTCACTTGACCTGGAAGTTCACCTGTTGACCTGAAACCAATAAATGTTATACCTTTAGATTCCTTACATGACAGCCAACATGCTGTTTTTTACGGCATTGCTCTATCTTGCTTGGTTTGGGAGTTAACAGGGGGGCCTGTCAGGTCCCCCCGTACGGCGAAGGTAATAAACGGGTAAGGCGAGAGTTAACCCTCGCACCGACTCTGAGCCAACTTAGAACCGACGGGGAGGGGGCGGATAATCGCCCCCCAGAGATCTCGAAAACTACGCAACGTAGCGAGAACCGGGAAAAGGCGTTAGGTATGCCGTGACGAGTACTAGAGAAAATACGAGATTATTTTTTGATCAGGTCAATTCTGAGGTCATCAGAGATAAAAACATGTCAAATTTTCCCATTTTGAGTAAATTGAGCATTGCTTCACATAATCAGGGCTATCTCGGTACCTAAGATAGCTAGGAACATGCGGTAAAAGAACACTGAAATGCCCTCGAAACGCTCTTTCTGTGACATGTCCCCAGATTTGATATAGGGTCAAAAGTTGAGACTCCAGAGTCAAAATGTCAAAATGCTTAATTTCACGGAAAACATATTTGTGTTATTATTTTTGTTTTAAAAAATAATACAATATTTTTGTTTTAAACACCTGTGTCATCGTGTTTCTCTCGTCACGGTGCATCAAATCATATATAGGATGACCTACAGGGTGTTTCAAAACAACTGAAATTTTTATTTTGTCTCTTACGATAAGAAATAGTTGTCAAAACTAATAAAACAGCATATGCCTGAATAGAGGATTTCTGAACAAATTAAAAAATATATGTTTCATTCCGATTATTGGTATTTTTCATTCAGAAAATTTCCTTTGAATAAGGAAGACAAAAAATAGTTTTTTATTGGCATGGTATGCGCGTGAACTGAACAGCACCATGCTTTAGCAAATTAATCGTGATAAAATGTAACATTCAGAAGCAACTAACCGTCGCCGAACAGTGCGCCAGACAGTGGCTAGGGGTAGCTAGAGCTATGATGCGACTCGGCGAAGTGAAACCGTTTCTTTTCTGGACAGCAAAGGATCCAAGAAATCCTTCACGGCTTTCACCGTGGCTTTCAGGGTACGGCGGTCTGACAGTAGTCACAACGCTGATCTTGGCGTGTCCCTTATTTACAACTAACCGATCGATCAGACGTTTGAATGCCGTTGTCCTTCGCAAACATTTTCGGGATGGACTTCCAAATTTTGGTCGGAAATTCCCTCCGGACAAGCTGTATAATTATTACGGCCCCATATCAAGATATCCATGTTTTTTCAACTCAATTGTATTTCAAAACAACATGCGAGTTATAACAAAAACATAGAACATACACTATCATCAGTTAAAACACCCCAGCAGACATACAACACATAAAGGCAAAGCATAGGCAGCCCTCGCCCGCGCCACATACCTTTTTCATCACAAACAGAAAGGCGTCAATCAATTCATAGTACATGTGTTCTTTCAATTGTGTGTGTATGTGTGTTGTGTGTGTGTGTGTAATGTGTGTATGTGTGTATGTGTGTATGTTGTGTATTGTGTATGTGTGGTAGTGTGATGTGTGTATGTGTGTGTTGTGTGTGGTGTGGTGTGTGTGTCGGTTGTGGTTGCGTGTGTGGTAGTATGGGGAAAGGAGGGCGAGGGGGAGAGTGTGTGGTACTGGGAGAGGAGGGGGATGAAGAGTGGTGTGATGGCGCATTGCACTCGCAAGCCCAAACGTTTGTTTTACCATTTTTCGATCATTTTACGGTTTGCCTTAGTTGAGAATTTCCTTTAAATCCCCCCATTTGGTTTCGAACTTTGCCAAACAATATTTGCTTTCGCACATGACATTTCTTTTTTGGGCCTCTAGCTTTAATGAATTGAACATAGCTTTATGTTGGTTGAATACCTTTTAATCGCGCTTGATGGTATCACACATTGCCTTATGTTAGTATCAGCGCCTCAATTATTGGACATATTTTTCTAGGAAAACCAATTCATTGCGTTTACATTGCATTTTATGTTGAAGTTATTCTTATATTGAGCAGGATTTCTTTTATAATATTTGACCTTTGGACAACTCCAAAACAGATGAGCGATAGTCTTACAAGCACTTTCAACAGAATGAACAATACTTCTGTTGTGCCAATTGGCTTGATATAAAAAATTTTATTCGTTGCGTATATTCTCGTTATAAATTCTATAATGCAAAAAAGAAGATAGGATGACGTGGTAGCATTCCATTAATTCCTATGCGCTCCCTGTAATACCCGCCATTCTGCTGACCACTTATCCGTACTCGCTTATCTGAAGTTTTCGTGTTTCTTTGCCTAGTGCAAAGAGTGTACGAGTGTTGTAAGCGTGTTTTTGCAGTTTGTTTATATTTAGCATTAGGCTGATTTTAATGGAATGTTTGGGCTGTTGAGAAAAGAGGTGTTTACTTTATGCTAGGTCTGGTGGGAGGCTCTGAATTAGCAACAGTCGCACAAGAATGTCATTCGTATCCCAAATCATATTTTCAAGCTGTCTTTTGAAAGAATGTTTCCACGTGTTAGGATTAAATGGTCGCTAATAAATCGTAACCCTTTATCATCCCATTTCGTATCATTGTTTTTAGTGAAACTTGGTGTGATGTGAATACCATATTGGGTTCCGACAACATTTCCTCGATGCTTGGTTGGTAGTCGCAGTTAAACTATTAAGGCGCCAAGCAGTGTGAATAAAAGGGACTTAAATGTCGTGTTAACAAAAGTTTTTTTAAATTTTTTCAACTTCCGTACGTTAGAAGACAATACAAGCTGGGTAAATGCAGATCCGCTAATATCGTCCAGTCAGCATTCGAATTCGCTAAGCGTCTTAACCAACTAATTTTCATACTATTCATAAATGCGTCAACACTTATCATTCCTAGGCCATCATTTTTATAGTTAAGAACTAGTTTTGTTCGTTTTATTTTGTCTCGTTTGTTGCCCCAAACAAATTCGAATAGCATGCTGTTCAGTTGTTTGACATATTGCGTCGGTGCGTTCGGTAATGCCATAAATAAGTGCACTAATTTCGAAAGCAGTAATGACTTTACGATGCATATTCTTCCTATCGGTGTGAGATGTCGCCTTCCTTGCACAAAGTCATGCGAATCGCGGGCATTTTGAGTTTAAATTCCTTTTCCGCAGCTGTTAAATTAATATTAAAATAAATTTCCTAAATTTTTTATTTCATCTAACAGTTTGGATATCTACCCCACAGGGTCCCGATAATCTCGCAGTGGTACCGATGGGCAACATGATGTTTTTCTATATAACTTTTAGTCCCTGATGTTGAATGCAACCTAATTAGTTCGTCTATTGCACCCTCTTAAAGATCGTCTGTGCCATCAAGAAAGAAGGATGGTAATCGTCAGCAATACTGGCTAATCCGTATCCATGGCTTGTGTTATCGTATCCTGTTAGGACGTTTAGATTTTCGTTTCTGGTGAATAATTGCGACCGCTAAATTGAATAAATATCCAAGGCCGGTCTCCCTGCCTATTCCCTCGTTGTAGATGTATTTGGTCGCCCAGGTAGCCATTAAGCAGAATCCGAGAATGGTTATTTGGGCTTAAGTACATTCAAATTTTCATTTCATGAAATTTGGCGCCAAAATTAAACTTGTTCATCGACTAATCTCAAAAACGGCCAAGCCTGTTTCGAAAGCGGCCTCGAAATCAGCCGCTAAAAAAGCATACGTGTTTCGTGGACCGGTATGGGCCTATGGGTTCGAATACAAGCTGGTATTTTCGACCAATGTAAGCGACCCGAAATATCAACGCGGTTGTGTGCACTAATTAATGTATTCAATACACTTTTTTTTCAGCCTAAGTGATATAGGCCGCTGACTATTTTAATAGTCTACATTCAACAGAGTTATCGGTCTCCAGCTTTTCAGAGCATGAGATGGCCTATTTGGTTTGGGGATCAGTGTAATGATTCCTTCTCTGTGTGATGGTAGTTTCTGGTTGTTTACAAGTGATGCTGTGAAGGCTCTATAGAGAAATGGACCTAATTCTGTCCAGAAGACCGGAAAATTCCGCTGGGAAACCGTTTGATCCGGGTGTTTTTTCCTTTTTTCATGGACTGTAGTGGCCCTGGTTAGGTCTTGCAAAGTGGAAGTATTTGTTCGAGACGGTTATGTCAGTTGAATCTATGCTGTGTTTAGGTTGTCTGAGATGAGCTCTATATCAGGCACAACATTGCTATCAGAGTTGTATTTGCTCTGAAGATTGTGAGTGAACATTTTTATAATTTTGTCGGCTCGCATGATCTTTTGATCGCCGTCTTGTATGAATTGAATTGATTTTCTATGAAAGTTTCGCTTTTCAAGCGACAAAAAGTATTTCGAACTTTTCTCGCCTTCCTCATGCCAAGCTACACGGATCGAAGTAATTAAAACCTTCTATCACGGTTGTCTTATGTTCTCAAGTTTCTTTGTAGCTATATCTAAATTTTAAAGCATCCTGTTGTGTTTCCTGAGGCTGTCATTTTTTTGTGCTTCGCGTATTTCCGCTCTATATTTTCTAGTTTTCGAATAACACTTCGCTTTTGTTTGGAAATTTGACGGCGCTTTCGCCCACTAAACATCATAACAAGCGTTTCGTAGAAATGACACTCATTATGGTTAAACCTCTATGTAGCGTAGCACTGCTATCACTGTAGACGTCGGGTGGTATAATGGAACCGCATATGCTGCAGTACATCATGTATGCATGTTTTGGAACAGTCGTATATAGGCATGTCAAGAAATGTGACGTATTCAGCTTCCAAAGTCAATTCCTCTTGTGCTTGCCCCGTCCGCCCAACGACATTGGTTTATCAGTTGTGGATCCGTTCCGATATCGCGGGTACAATATCAACGTCAATTATGGCATTTCAAATAAATGGTCACTACCACAAAGAACATGTCCAAGGCGACCGCATGTCTCTTGTTCATTCAGTGAATGGGAATCTCTTCCGAACTTTAACCATTTAGAGAAATTGTTAATTAAATCAGTATCAAACCAATAAATTGAAATAAATACATTGTTTTTGTAATGGTGTATAAGTATGGGGATTTCCGATTCCCATACTTATGTGTCACGTGGTGAATCACGTGATTTAAGATTGTCGCTGGTATCCTCACTTGTGAAGCTGCTCCTGAACTCGCTGAGTACCTAAAGGCCATAGAGATCATATATACATAGAGATGCCATGCACTTAAATCTGCGGCAATTCAGTGGTCTTTTTTAAGCAACAAGTTCTCCTACAGATCCATAACAGCGTGCCCGAAATGTCAATAACATCTTTATCTGAGAAGAATGTATTTTAATAATTTTGTTTTCATTATATTGCCTACAAAACTGTTTTCAAACATAAAAGACAGGCTTTAGTTAAGCACGGACATCGAAGGGTGTTTCACAAAATGTGCTTAAAAAGACCACTGAATTGCCACGAAATCAAGTGCTTCAGCATAGGCATGGCATCTCTATGCATATATGATCTCTATGCTAAATGCACCCTGCGCGGAAAGTCATTTTTTCGTTCATGAAGATTGGAGGCTACTTTTTTATGAACAACGCCAATATGGAGGATGAAACATATATTTTCTAATTTGTTCAGAAATATTTTTTTAGGCATATACTGTTTTATTAGTTTTGACAACTATTTCTCCTCGTGATAGACCAATGCAAAATTTCAGTTGTTTTGAAACACCCTGTAGCTAGGTCAAATTAAAAAATTTACCTGAGCTGACCTGTGGTCATGTCAATGTCAAGTCAAATTTTATATCACTTGATGACAATCGATAAGAGAAATAGAATGGCGAAAACCCTATCACTCTGCCTCACATAGAAGATGAGTTATTGTACAAAAACCATGCCCTGGGGCACATTGGATTGGACCTCAAAGAGGTCACGGAAGAAACTTACAACATGGATTTTCCGGATTAGCTCCAAAATAGTGATGTTGATGAAAACTGGCCATATTTAGCTAGGTTTATTCGATTGATGCGCATTCCAATTTTCTCCCATTGACTTATAATAGGATGTTTCGAAATTTACATGACCTCAGTTCACCGATATAAAAATCCGAGATAAACGAACTGTATATACATATGTCCTTATTACACACTGTGAGTTTTAAACTATTTGGTTAACCAATGTGGCTTTGGCATGATGCCAAACTTTCAAAAACGTGACTGGAGGTCAGGTCATTTAATGTAACCTGTTGACGTGACCTAAAAAGTTAGAAATTCAAAACTTTGACAAAGTGTGGGTAATTTATACCCAAATAGTTGTGCGTAATTTGGCGGCACTTCGCGCCGCCGTTTTCCCGCTATTTCTGAAAAACCTCAGGAGGGGGCGAATATCCGCCACCCCATAGGAGCGCCGGATTAAATGTAAGAAAAACATGCAACAAATGTGTATGAATTTCATTAGCGGACTTGAAGTTAGCGGAACTTAATTTAGCGGAAGTTAATTGGTCCCCTAACGGTTTTCAAAGTTAACAAAAACGCTAATGGCTAAGCGAAAAGTTAATTCCGCTAATTAGCGATTAGCGGATTAGCGGAACCGTGCCCACCAATGCATTTAGTGGGTTCGCGACTCCTACACATTTTTTTATAATTATATATTTTAGAATCGGCCTAGTCGAAATAACGGGAACAAGTGTGCCACCAAAATGTATTTGCATCAACGTCGAAGTGAACCGCCCCATTGCCCAGTCCGCAACACTCGGCTGAAAGCCATGCGGTACAGCATAGCTTCAGGCGCTTACTACTAGTGCCATCTAGGAACAAGAATTTAAGATGACATGTGTGCTGCTCTTAAAGATAATATTTCACCTTTGTATTGGTTTCGAACTGAGATAACCACGATCATTGGCCGTGATTGAAAAGCATAAATTACAAAAATCCCAAAACTAAACCATTTTAAAGCAATTTAATTTTGAATTTACAAACCAGGTTCTATGCAAGTGCCGACGCTGATTGGCCGACAGCCATTTCAAGATTTCTGTTCCTGGGAGAAAAGCTACTTGTATTTCTTGAGCCTTGGTTTGACTACCTGCTGCTACTACTATAGCAAAATAATCGTTTGTATTCAAGTCGCTAGAATTGTGATTATTATGTCCACCATTGATTGACCTTATCCTCAAATATTTCTTTAAAGTTGAAAAATTACAAAATGCAAATAATTACGATATATTTCGAGCACTGCTCTTCGTCTGTCGTTAAAGCTAATACCAAGAGCCCCTGTTCAATGTGCAGTTTAGCGGTTACGTAAACTGCCCCTAGGGCATGATCTTCTGTCATGGACGTCACTGGCAGTTGACGCCCATTGAACAGCGATGTTTACGTAAGCGTAAACAAAAGTGACGCAGGCAATATGTTTTGTTATTTGAAAGCGCGAAATTGATCCGCCTCTTGGTAATGAACTTTCCATTTAATTTGCCATCAGCCGTAAGTCCAACCAACGAATTAAATTAGCTTTAGAAACTAAAAGAAGAACGAATAAACATGTAAGTATTCATGAGTTACCACCTAAAAATTATATCTTTCGAAGTAGTTTATCCAAACCACTGAACTCTATAGAGAATCCAAACCTAGGAAGTGAAGAACCCAGGAAGAACAATGCATTGTTGTGCCGAAATCAAAGATTGTTACATATAAATCGACGGGAACGGCGCATTTGCGCCGTTTTTTGTCGAATCAATATGTTTACGCTCCCAATGTTTTAGGTCGCGCCCGTCAACCCTACGGGTTTTACGTAAACCTGTGTGACGTCAGGTGGCTGGTATGACGTCAGAGTGAAGGCCGATGCTGATTGGTCCGTCCATACGTAAACCACTGTTTATGGTTTACGAAACTTGATAAACATGCACATTGACAGGGCTCTAGTCACACAATGCAAATCGTCTCAGTTGCTCATCTATGCCGCAAACAGTATTAAATTCAAATTAAAAAATTACATCCCGTTGACTATCCTAGCCCACCCTCAGCTACAAAATAACCATCTCACCCAAAACATCCAATCAACAACATACAATACAAACATACAATCCCGAATATACAATTCATACAACATACAAACATACATGCCAACAATGAACTTCTTCTTACAAGTACACGTTGCCTATACCACAACCTATTTTTGGAAGAAGTTGCCATGAATGTGGTATTGTCATTAAT
The DNA here is from genome assembly GCA_014673585.1 of Semibalanus balanoides. NCBI lineage: Eukaryota > Metazoa > Arthropoda > Thecostraca > Balanomorpha > Balanidae > Semibalanus > Semibalanus balanoides. Next base: position 15,282 of record VOPJ01002576.1, read on the forward strand.
TTTAGGCCTCGGCGTCTCGAATACAATTGATCAGTATTCTCCTATCCGCTTCATCTCTGCAACCACGTTGGATGAGATAAAGTGGTACTTGTAAGAAAGAGTCCATGTTGGCATGTAATGTTTGTATGGTGTATTGAATTGTAGTTCGGAATTGTATGTTTGTGTTGTTAGTTGGTGATTGGATGTTTTTTGGGTGAGATGGTTATTTGTAGCTGAGGGGTGGGCTAGAAATAGTCCACGGGATGTTAATTTTGAATTGAAATTTAATACTGTTGCGGCATAGATGAGGCAACTGAGACGATTTCTGCCATTGTGTTGACCTTAAAGTTTTTGTTTTTAAAATTGTAGACATGACGTCATTATGGTGGATCCAAGGGCACTGGTGGATCCAGTCGTCAGTCATTTTTTTTTGGGGGGGGCAACTTTCTTGGAAAAAAGGTACCCCGATTCTATCTCCTCGGATTTGGACCGGTCACCTGTTTTTTTTTTTTATAAAAAAGAAAAATGCGATACTCCGTAGCAATAAGCTAGGAATATGACCATATATGTAGCAATAACGTTTTTATCTCAAAACCAACTCGCAGGGGCGTCGCCGATTTTTTTACAAAAGTTGGGTTCGGCTTAAATGACGAAAAAAGAGTCTTTGAAGCATTTCCAAGTGCATTTCGATGTTATGGCAGGTGCTTAAGTTACTTAGCGGCGTGAAATTTGTGCGGATTTGCCTGATAAAACCCAGGACTATAGGTAGAGGGCCTCCGGCCTTGTAGAGGATAAGTGGCAAAAGTGATATTCATTCAACTCAGACTTACGACGAACCGAAGACGATGATGATGGCTTTGTTATGACACCTCGTTGTGACAATGGCTTCCGATGTGCTGTGAAGCGGCGTATAAAAAGGTATTGGAAACGACATTTTTAAATAGGAACCAGACCGTGATTGGAGACAAACCTCAGGTAATCCTTTTAATGGTTGTGCACAGCTTGGTAGTATTCAAAATATTTAAATGAAGGTAGTTTTTCATATATCAACATTAGCCTCGGATAGTAAATCACGATGACCAATGGAAGCCAGCACTCAACGGTGCATACTTCATAATGCATATGATAATATTAACTGTACCAGTGTACCTATAGTATTCATATGTACCATACTGTAAAAAATGGAAATAGTGTAAATGGTTTGATAGCATCAAGAGGCAGAACGACTATTACGCGCATTTATGATCCCCGTGGATCTGAAGGAGCCTGA
>VOPJ01002577.1:0-16528 GCA_014673585.1 Semibalanus balanoides
AGATCATGTGACACATGTTTTATGTGTTATTTTACACATATAACTCGATTGTAGCAGCTATTTGTACACTTGAAACGATATAAGGTCAAGGTCAGGTCATAAAAGGTCAAAACTAGAAATGGATAAATACAAAAACAAAATGCAATTGTCTTATCCAGTTTTGTCTCAGCAATACAGTGATACCATTTATTTGCATGTGTCTGGTCGTAAAAGCCTCAAAACATACTTTCAAAAATGACGTCATGAGATATTCATACTTAGAGAGCAATCAATGATTCAGAAATACAGATATTAATTTGAAATTTGGTTCGGGTATTGCAAATATGTGATTCTCTAACATATCTTTCGGTTTTTTGAAAAGATGAAAATTGTTGATTTTGAGGGGATTTAGTATTTTTGGTGGGGGATGTTTTATTTTATCCGAGATGACCATTTTCTACCCCTTGTCATTTCCTATCCTTTGACGTTTTTAAATTGCATTTTGCTTAAGGAATGGTCTTTGTATAGCCTGTTAGAGTTTAGCTGATATGTCCATCAGAGTCGTGTGTAGTGACGTCACTTAATTTGATATAACGCGAACAATTCTAGTTGAAATTGTCTATTTTTTGCACTCAAGACGTCAAATTGATGTAGGTTAAGGTACCAAAAGTTTCTCGTTGTTAATACTGTTTGTTTGTGAGCTATTGTGAAAAATCTCTGAGGGGGCGTTTTTCGCCCCCCCCCCTCCCCCAGCGAATGGCGTGTTAACGTAGAAACAAACGAAAAAAAATCGACAGCCATTGAAATTTGCAACTAACGAAATGTCCTAAAACTTGACCTTAGCTTAGGCTCCTATAGGTCATGAAATCATGTTTTTCTTAAATTTTTTTAATCTAATAAAAGATCACGCAATGGTTGTTTTACACCTCGTATTTGTCTTATCAGGCGCATGAAATGTTCCCTATTTTATCACGTTAGTCAACTTTAAAAAATGAACTCTCGGGTCAAGGTCCAAAGTGGTACCCAAGTAAGTCATGCCTGCATATCAAGGAGACGTGTCTCTTGGCCCACCACAACGTTGTAGTTTGACACAATAACTCATTTTGGAAGGCATTTTTTACGTTTTTAAGAAGCGATTGTAAAGCTACTTGATAAGGCGATCCTGGGGAGTTCGCCACCGCCCCCTCCCTGGTGGCGTACGAACCTGGCTTTTTTGCATCAGGTGTTATTAACACAGACACCTCGCTGAAAATAATAAAATATCAAGTAACACATAAGTTAAAGTGTGATGTTTGCATAATTTTTTTCAAAAAAAACCACACTGATCAGCTACGCCAAGTTAGGGGACGCCGCCCCCGCGGTCTCAAAGTTGGGGGGCAAGCGCCCCCGCTGCCCCCCTGTTCCCGGGCCTATGCTCAACAGCAGTGTAGTTGCATCACGGTGTGAATGCTTAGAATAGCAGCCATTTTACCTAATCAAATAAGAGGGGGTACGCGTGCGTGCGTGCATGCAAGCGCATATATATGCACGCACGTCCGTGTGTGTGTGTGTGTGTGTGTGTGTGTGTGTGTGTGTGTGTGTGTGTGTGTGTGTGTGTGTGTGTGTGTGTGGTGTGTGTGGTGTGTGTGTGCCGTGTGCGTGTGCGTGTTGTGTGTGCGTGTGCGTGTGCGTGTGCGTGTGCGTGTGCGTGTGCGTGTGCGTGTGCGTGTGCGTGTGTATACGCTATAATCATGAAATAAATTAGGAGTTAAGCGATAGCCTGGACAGGGAGAGGTAGTATACATCAAATATGACTGTGCGATCTCCGCGGCAGCCCGAGGCAGCGGCGGAGAGTCGGGAACATTAGCTCGTCATAACTGGTGCCGGGCTCTGATGTGGTATTTATCTGGCACGCTGCGGGACCGTGCCATTTGTCTGGCACGCTGCAGGCTCGTGCCGTTTATCTGCTGCGCTGCGGGAGATGTCCGGTGTTCTGTCGTGCCTGAGACAGACGGTGGCAGGCAGTCGATATCAATCTCAGCTGGCCGCGGAATTAAATCCTGCCATGACGGCTGATTGTTCACAGTGGACAGAGCGGTCACAGGGGCTGCTGCAGGCAATAACCAGTCACAGGGGCTGCTGCGGTCACAGTGGCTGCTGCAGGCAATAACCAGGCACAGGGGCTGCTGTGGTCACAGTGGCTGCTGCAGGCAATAACCAGTCACAGGGGCTGCTGCGGTCACAGTGGCTGCTGCAGGCAATAACTGCAGCATTACAGAAAGGCCCGCCTAATCGTTCGAGGGCAGCGTCCTGCGGCCACCAATTGTGCTTACTGATAGCGAGTGCTGGAAAAAGCTAATCTGAGAAGATACGTTGAAGTACTTAACAACTATAATTTAGTTCCTTTTTCACAATTATAGTGTCTTTTCGGAAACTGTACATACATACACGTGCGTTTTATGAATTATGATGTAACAATGCTATGTTTGCCCGTGTGTATAAATAAGTAGGTATTCTATTTGAAAATCGGTCAAATCTTGGACATTTTGGCCTCAGCCAAAATCGGTCAATATTTGGTCAACCAAAATGCCTCCTGTTCGGTATTGGATTGGTTTTGGTCAGAATTTTGGGGGAAATGACATCACTAGTCGGCACAGAGCAGTCACGCAGTTGCTGGAGGCGCCGACCGGCCCGACACAGCCTCGACACAGAGCTCAAGCACAGAACACAGAGCACAGAGCACAGAGCACAGAGCACAGAGACACAGAGCTCAAAACCGGCTCACGTGATGGTGCTGTAAGATTTACAAGTCAGTGAGATTGCTTTCCTGTCTGGCAGCGACACTGTTTGATTACTGCTGATAATGTTTGGCACCCATTAGCTGCGCGCTAGTGTTGGGTGGCAGGTTTCATTCGGTGACATTTGGTGTCCAGGGTTCGGTTAGGAGCACTGCTTGTGACGGAGAGGAATAGTGATGAGAGACGAGGATGTTGTAGGCACCAGGGACGGTGTTGTTCGTCCTTGGGACCAGGGATAGTGTTGTCTGTTGTTGGGATGTTGGACGGTGTTGCCTGTCGTAGGGACCAGGGATTGTGTTGTCCGTTGTTGGGATGTTGGACGGTGTTGTCCGTCGTAGGGACTAGGGATTGTGTTGTCCGTTGTTGGGACGTTGGACGGTGTTGCCCGTCGTAGGGACCAGGGATTGTGTTGTCCGTTGTTGGGATGTTGGACAGCGTTGTCCGTTGTTGGGGCGTTGGACGGTGTTGCCCGTCGTAGGGACCAGGGATTGTGTTGTCCGTTGTTGGGATGTTGGACAGTGTTGTCCGTTGTTGGGCGTTGGAGACGGTATTGTCCGTAGTAGGGACCAGGGACTGTGTTGTCCGTTTGTTGGGATGTTTGGAACGGTGTAGTCCGTTGTTGGGGCGTTGGACGGTGTTGCCCGTCGTAGGGACCAGGGATTGTGTTGTCCGTTGTTGGGATAATGGACAGCGTTGTCCGTTGTTGGGACATTGGGCGCCATCGCGTGACTCACGGTGGCGTGCTGCCGGCTGACAGACGATGACGAATCTGCGGACCGTCCGCCGCTGACGGCCCGCCCCCGCCCCCGCCCCCGCCCCCGCCCCGGCACGACTGGCTAATTAGAGACGCTCCAGCTGCAGGTGCGATCACGACCCGGCCAACTTTGCACGGCTGGAGCTCAGGCCGGCACACTGGGAAACTATCACCGGCTGACTGACTGACGAGAGAGACACCGCAACAGGCCAATGACTGACTGACTGACGGACATTGCAGCAGTCAGCAGGGTTGGCACTACCCAAAACCCACTACCCGGGTTTTTTGGGTTTTTTGGTGGGTAAATTAAACCAAAAAACCCACCCCGGGTTTTCCATCAAAAAGTGGTATTGTAGCAAAATCCCGGCGTATTTTTTAGAAACAAAGATGATAATTGGTGTATCAATTTTTTTTTTCTTGAGTTGGATGCATTTTGTTTTTAAGACTAAGATGAGTAAAAAGGAAACAAAGTTGCATTTCCCCTCATTCCACCATTCAGACTCCCAACTCTTCTCCAGGAACAACGTTGTTCATTGAAACTCCCATCTCTACTGACCAAAGAGATGCGATATTTGGAATGTGAAATTTATCGTGATAATCTAAGCAAACAGTATTTTTGATACGTTGCACGTAACATCCTTCTAAGGATGTTTGGCAATGCTAAAAGTTTCCAAAATTGGGAACATTCCATCATATATTGCATGGTAAAGAGCGAGTGAAAAACCCCAAAAACCCACCCATAAAACCCACAAAAAACCCACTACCCAGTGGGCTTTGATGAAAAACCCGGGTTTTTTCCAACCCTGGCAGTCAGCAGAATGTCAGACATTGGAGCAGTCAGCAAAATGCCAGACATTGGAGCGTCATGTCAAAGTTATTCCATTTTTTGTCTGTTGGACATAAAAACAATCGAGCCAACTTTCTTGAAAATATTATTAACCCGGCGGCCGACATTGACTGGGGCTTAATGCCACCCACCCTGAAGAACTTTCGTATTAGCTAAAAACGATTGGCGTTATCAACGTGCCACGTGGAACTTTGGTACCTTCTTGTCTTGTACATTAATAATGTACTTCTTCTGTGGAAAAATGAAACAATTTTGTCAGAAACTTTTCAGATATAGCGAATTTAGTAACGACACTACACACGAGTTTGACGCTCAAATCAGGTAACCTGCAACAGACCAAATAAATTTCATATTTTGAGCAAAATGCAATCCAAAAACGTCAAAAGCTAGCAAATGACAAAGCTAATGACAAAACTGTAACATAGCGATTAGCGTCGCTGATTTTGATTTTTGTTTTACACCAAAATATAAAACTACAATAAAATTAGGAAAAATGACCACAAAATATCAAACATGCTAAAAACGAAATGCATGTGAGAGAACCATTTGTGGACAACCAGCATGACAAATTTCAAAATGATGTCATCATTTTGGACTGAATTATGGCATCTTAAGTACTGGTAATTCATGACGTTATATTTTTTAATTGCGTTTGTTAGCTTTATTCACAAGATACCGACAAATAAATGACAGCACTGTATGTATGAGACAAAACTGGTCCAGAAGCATGTCTTATTTATTCCAGAAACATGTCTTCTTTATTTATATTTATCATTTTCAAGTTTTGACATTTCGTGACCTGATTTTTTTATAAATTTAGTCCGAACGATTTGTTTGGATGGCTTTCCGAGGTTAGGACCCGCGCTAAGCAGAGCCTGTTGCGCAGGTCCTGACCCGACCACCCGATCGCGCAATTTCTGTTGGCCTGCTGAATTTAGAGACGAAAGTTGTACATACGTGCCCGACATACCTGGACACGGTCCGCCCCGCACACTGACGTCACCTGGCCTTGAGTGCGACCGCTGCCACCGGCCGCAGGCCATCCCAGTCAGGAGCAAATAGCGAACGCCGAAGCGACTCGAACCCGGGCTGTTACTACCGGGATAGGTCAAAAGTCCAGCGCTCTTCCACTGAGCTACAGGGGCGGCTTTGACCCCACCTTTACAATAACTTCATGTACATGAACTACGAAGTCAGGTGGTAAGATGAGTATCACTATCGAATTATACGCGTAAAAATATGTGTTGCATGAATTTTGTAGATATTTTGTGTATACTGTCCACTTGTGACCTGACCTTGACCTTGACCTTTGCCAACAATCTCATTTTAGCTCATGCGGGATGTGTATCATACCTTTAAAAGCTCTTTGGCTGATCATGGTCCCAATCAAGGATTTGAATGGAACGTATCGCCCATAAACCCAAATACCTATATTTTTTACCTTTGACCTGACCGTGACCTGAAATGTAACCTCAATTTAAAGTTGTTGATTATGCTTTATATCTTGTTATTGCATGCTTTCGAATGCCGCTTTGTGCGTCACGCTGCGACTATTGGTTCGTAACATAACCAGGAGGCGTTTACCGCCCCCCCCCCCTCCCCCCTAGTTGTGTCCTGCCGAGGCCACAGTGAATGTCGTGTTATTCAATATTGGTGACTTTCTTTTGGTATGGATCGCTATTTCCAATCCAGGAAATTCATAAACATTAAGGTCCCAATGCAATACATGTATCGCCAATGGACAATGTGCTTTCTCAAACTCGATTAAATGTTTCAAAATTTGCTGCAAAGTTTACCATTTTCAAAGTCTTCTCGAGGTTTGCACAACATCGAAAAGATGCCTAAGGCTTTAGCTGGAAAACCATTGGACAGACGGGACAGAACATTTAACAGCGTGAATCTACGGCCCAGATATCCCCCGAAACATATTTGCATCGAACTATGAGAAACAGAGTGCTATGTTTTGGTCGATCTCATTGTCTTCTCATTGTAACATGTATCCCTAGATTGGGTGATCTGGATGTGTCATAATTCAAATGTTTTCAAGTCTTTCTACATTTTGATTCCTTGCTCTCTTCTCCCAAAAATATTCTGATTGATCTACTCACCATGTAAAACTGCATGATTTAAGGAGACAGCTTATTTTAGTTGACCTCCTTGTTATATCCGGAGGTTTCTGTTGGCTGTGAACCATCCATCCACTCTGACTTCGCCCCTAATGCCGCGCCTCTATGGAATTAAGTCGACTCACGTGTCGGAGCTGGCATTGTCCCCTCCCCACACACCACCCCTGCAGCGTTTAACTTTAGTGTATTCGGCAGAGGGGTGGCATGGCTAGTTGCACGTCTCGACATAATTTGAGTGATGGATGGTGTGAGGGGAGAAACGCCGCCGCTAAATTGAATACGATGTTACGATGCAGAATTTTATGGCTGTGTTATTACCATAATGGAGACTGGAAAATGGCGATCACGAGCTGCCAGTTTGTGACTTGCCGTGATGGCTTGTGAGCCAGACTGTGTTTGTTTAGCGTACGACTTTTCATTTGTCAGAAAGTCGGCAACACAACGATTAATATGTCCAAATTTATTAAACCACAACTTGGTGTTAAGCGGTCAAAATCAGTTTGATAATGACAGTATGACAGTATGACACTGTTGACCGATGTTTGTCGTTTTGACAGTATGACACTGTTGACCAATGTTTGTCGTTTTGACAGTATGACACTGTTGACCGATGTTTGACCGATGTTTTTTCGTTTTTGACAGTATGACACTGTTTGACGCAATGTTGTCGTTTTGACAGTATGACACTGTTGACCGATGTTTGTCGTTTTGACAGTATGACACTGTTGACCGATGTGTGTCGTTTTGACAGTATGACACTGTTGACCAATGTTTGTCGTTTTGACAGTATGACACTGTTGACCGATGTTTGTCGTATCGACAGCATGACACTGTTGACCGATGTTTGTCGTATCGACAGTATGTCACTGTTGACCGATGTTTGTCGTATTGACAGTATGACCACTGTTGACGAGTATGTTTGTCGTATCGGACAGTTATGAACAACTGTTGACCGATGTTTGTCCGTATCGACAGTATGACACTGTTTGACCGCGATGTTTTGTCGTATCGACAGTATGACACTGTTGACCGATGTTTGTCGTATCGACAGCATGACACTGTTGACCGATGTTTGTCGTATCGCTGTCGTGACAGTCGTATCGTGTGAATCATGACGAATACATCAGTTTTTCAGGTTCCCTAACGATGTCTGTCTAGCGTTGTTATGCAAACAGGCACTGAACTGAGTCCCATAATAGGTGTAGGTACACAAGAGCATACAAATAAGTAGGTACTACACCGACTGGGCGGGGAAGACGTTCATGGGTCGACAGCATAACACACTTAATGGATGAACATTGAACACTTAATAATGACAACAAATGCAGCTTAGTAAGCAGCTATTGACAGGGGTGACTGGTGACGTCATCCACAGACAAATCAAAGCCAGCACTATGCTTCTGAGACAAAACCGGTCTAGAAACAATTTATTTAGATTATTTAGAAGCAGTATTGTATTCATTTAGATCAATACATTTCAATTTTTTACCTTGTGTTACCTATTATTGACCTTAGGGACATTATATGGGGTTAGGCTGTGCAAATGGCTGCTTCTCTCAAATTATACGAGTGAAATAGACCCTAAAAAATGTGTCGCATGGCTTTCGTAAATCTCTTGTCAATAGTGTCGTTTGTCACCTGACCTTGACCTTAAACTTTGCTTATAATTTCATTTTTGCTTATGCAGAAGGTGCATTATACCTTTGAGAGCACCTTGTTCGATATCGGTTGCAATACAAGGCTTTGGATGAGAAATATGGCCCAAAGACTAAAATACGTCTATTTTGACCTTTGACCTGGCGTTGACCTGACGTGTGAACTTATATTAAAAATCACGTATGCTTTAGATGCGTATCATTGAGAGCTTGCAATTGCCTCCTTATGAGTCATGGTGGGTTTATTGATTCGGAAGAAAACGAGGGGGTCAGGATTTGCCCCCCCCTCCAGCAAACAATTATCTTGGGCACTGATCGGGCACAATGGTTTAATCACATTGTGCCCGATTAGTGCCCTAGTTAATTGTTGGCTGGGCCTGCGGGGGGTGTGTTCTGCTGAAATCACCAGCGGGGCGTGGGTTAACAATGGCCCTATGGAAGTGGGGCTGTCCTTCCAAGCACCTGGCACCTGACTGTCCTCCCAAAGCACCCGACTACCCCCCCCACACACACACACACACAAACACACTCAGCGTTGTGTGGCACCGCCCATGGTTAACTGGCGTTGCACTAGTAACGGCTGCACGCGGTGACTATAATTCGCTAGGCTGGTGTGCTGTTCTGCGTGCATTGGCCTGTGTTTGCCGCCTAGTGCCGCCTCTGTGTCCTGTCGTCGCGCTAACTAGCTGTACAGCGTGTCGTCAGCGCCTCGATAACAATCACACTGCATCATCACAGGTGCCGGGCAGGGACCGCTCGACACCGAGCAGACCCCCCCCCTCCCTCCCTCCCGGGAGGGGAGGGCGTGGTGCAAACGAGGTGGCCTGTGCAGCCCGTGTATGTACAGGCGTTATCCAGCGCGCTATCCAACGGCGGTGGCACGCGAACCGACAACTCACAGCGCGGTGGACATTTATATATAACTGACGGCTTAATCACGCCACATACAGCGAGCTGTATACTACAGCACCGGGTCGTGTCCAGAGTCTGCTTTACCAGGGCGGTGTGGGGCTGGTTTTTAGGCGCTTATTTTAGGTTTTCTTGTGTTATTGCTATGAAGACTCAATACTAGTATTCGTGTATAAACCTAAATGGACTTGTCACATGAGAGACATTAAATCAGTAACCGCGTCCGCTTGTGTTGGATATTGCTGACTTCCAATAAGTTGGTACTAGTTATCCTCTTCGGTTTGGTTTAAAGTGATAGTGCCACCTCCGGAGGATTTCTAAAAAGCAGCTTAACTGAATGGTGGGAATTAACAATCATGTATGCTCTTGCTAAAACTTGCCCGAAGCAATGTATCGGCAAAACATTTGTATTTATTTCTGACTTAAAAAAACGTTGGTCCCAGCTATGCTCAGCACTAAATTCAACATGGCTGCCCTCATCCTGTTTTGGCGCAACTGTTACGTGTCCAAGTAGCGCACCAAAAGTCGAAACGTACGAATTTGCAGAGACTTGACCTGGAAAAGTCTATCTGAGTTATAAGGTAGCGCCACTTAACCTTAACGCCCAAAGTCGAACCATAGCCATTCTTGCTGTTTTCATAAGGAACAAAGTAAGATTGCTGACAATATAATAAATCGCATACGCATTTTAATCTTAAAGTTTACTGACGGAATGTTGATGTTTGCAATATTCAAAAGAAAATAATAGTCTGCAAACAAGAGATTCAAAATAGTGAGGAGGCGACTCTTATTTTACGGATGATTGCCAATCATTGAAGGTGCTAATGTATTTTTTTATCTAATTGGGGGAGTTTCGGGGACCAGACTGTGCAGGTGAAATCGGACACGGTAAATATACCGATACACATTAAAAACTCGATATTGGCCTGCGGGGTGGCACTTTCCCTTTTAATTCATTTTTCAAAGCAGTTACTGCAGATTGTTGAAGAAAGGAAACGTCAGTGGTATGAAGAGTCTTGGATGGCTTAATACAAAAGTCACCGAAATCATTGTTTCAAATATTCATGTTCATTTGAAAGGATGGAAATGATAGCAATTATATACCAATCAATTATATAATCAATATATTTATGGTACTATGGCTAACCAATTGATATTTTATGCTCGTCAATGCCATCAAGGCAGAACCCACAAATAATCAAATCGAAAGTCTTCCCAATAAATCTGTCCGCCCTGTCAACGGGAGCCATTATTTCCACTTCTGCTGTGCCTCCCAAGCAACACTGACGCGTTCCTCCTTTGTGCCGGAAAGTGTTATATCACACGCACCATTTTTAACACAAATCATTTCATCTTAATGACCTTTCGCTGTTTTTCGCCTCACGCCTCAAAGCGCCCAACTATTCCAGCTGCGGGTCCTTCGTGGCAAACGTCGCTCCTTTCTGGGGATTGATTAACGGCCGCTTTGAACGTGCTGTCAGCGTTATCGGCACAAAAAGCAATTCGCTGTGAACGTATCGAACTCGGCTGGTCCCTGTGGGCTTCAGACGCGGCTCTGCTGTGCTACCATTGCCGAGCGCCAGATGGTGGAGAACGTACAGATGATTGAAGCTGTCAGATGTCCTTAAAATGGCATCCTACATAACATAGCATCTTGCGATCGCAAGATGGAAAAGTAATGGCAAGACCATCAATATTGATGTTGGAATTAATGATCTAGTAGTTTTTGAGCGGACAAACGCTCGAGTGCTACCAACTGTTACCGGTGGGGGCTGTTAGAAACAAAGGACTGGTACGTTGACTGCACCGATTATCGACCACACACATGTATTCCGTGCTTACCTAAAAACAGGCTGCCCGGTTTACATGTTACTTTGAATGCTTACGTGTTTTACACTTCGCGCAAATAATAGGTACACCACGCACAGCAACTATAAAAATATGTCAGATAGATGTTACCACATGCGTAATATGTGTGCCGTTTAACATTTTAAGCATGCTATTCATATTTTACAAGATTACTGTTGTACTATCATGGCCCAGGGACGTGGGAGCCGTGGGGGCAGTGGAGGCACTCGCGAAAACCACCTGAACTTTGGACCTGAGGGTCCCGACGTCCACACCCCCCCCCCCACAACATTGGAGCTAGTTGGTGGCCCTCCACAATAAACCACCAGTATTTTACGATAGATCATTATATTATTAAAAACTACAATGAATTAAATATCAACGGACAAATGCTATTACGAAATTTTAGAATGCTTAAAAGTATATATAGATAAATAATAATAAGCAGTTCAAATCAAATTAATACTAAAAAAAACTGAAAAGATACGCATTGAATTTGACTGAGATTTAAATGCAACCTTTACCATCTAAAACACACGCACTGAATATAATTAAGATGACTAAAAGATAAGCATGGAAACCACTGCTAAATACAGCGACCACTGGTAGGGATATAGTTCTCGTCGAAAATAAAACGCTGATAGAGCTATTTCTTGGTCACATGTTTTTATTTATTTTAATTGGTATAAAAATAATACTAGCATATATTAATGATATACTAAGGAGCCAGGCGCGACACCCAAGGAAAATATTTTCGTAAGGAGGGGGCACGACCTCAAGGGGGCCCCGTCGGACCACGAGGGGGCCCCACCATTGCCGACCCAAAAAGGACTCCTGCACAAATTATCAGGGGCAGATCTAGGGGGCCATGCCCCCTATTTCCCCAAGGGTTCTGAAGCCTTAATTTGCTCCCCCAAAATAAAAAATACACAAAAAGGTCTGACACACCTACAGATACAAACGGGCTGACGACCCTGCCCCCTCCCCCCCCACGGTCAACAACTTCACCGCTGATGGCTGACGGCCTGTTGTCCCTCACGAGTCACGCTCCACAACTTTTTGGAAATATGCAACTGGATTTGCCCCCCAAAAAACCCACGGCCCTGCAAAATCCGCCCCTGCATATTATGCAATATTTAAATAAGGAAACTCTAGGCTAGACCGAAAGGGTCCTGAGGACGATCCAGAAGACTCCTGAACATAGCCGAAAATGGGCCCGTAACCAACACAGAGGGGCCCTCGGCAGGGGAAGAGAGGGGCCTCCTGACAAGATAGGAAAGGGGCCCTGCTGCAGGTCGATGCACGCCTGAGTCATGTCCGGCAAGGGACGACAAAGCAACTAGAGCAGTCCCTTATGCCAGGTCTAAAGGCCACCCTGAACAAGAACCAAGGGCCCCTGGAAAGTAAAAAAGGCCCTATGCAGGTACAGAGTCCCTTGAACAGAATGGAAGGGATCCCTGCAGGCGGGTCAGAAGGGGCCCACTGAGCGTGCCTAAATGGCCTTAGCCAGCACGGAGGGCCTCGCCACCTCAGTGAACTGGGCCCTTTCAACGCTCCAGAGAAAGGCCTTTCGAGCATAGGGAAGGGGCCCTTACACGCCCGGAAAGGGGCCTTAATATATTAGAGGGCCGCCACACCGGGCGAAAATCCTGGCTATATGTGCCTGCCTCAAGAGGGGCCACCACGGGAGCGCTAAGAGGGAGCCCTCCATTTGAAAGGGGAGGGGCACGGGCACGTGTGCCCCACTGGTTGCGCACCTCTGCTAGGCGCCACAGGGAATAAAATAACATTCAACGCGTCCAATAATATAATTTTTATTAATGTAGTCCGAATGTTTGTGTGGACGGCTTTCCGAGGTCAGGACCCGCGCTAAGCAGAGCTTGTTGCGCAGGTCCTGACCTCACCACCCGATTGCGCTACTCCTGTTGGCCGGCAGAGTTTATAAACGAAATGTGTACGTGCTCGACATACCTGGACACGGTCCGCCCCGCTTACTGACGTCACATGGCCTGGAGTGCGACCCGCTACCACCGGCCGCAGGCCATCCCAGTCAGGAGCAAATAGCGAGCGCCGAAGCGACTCGAACCCGAGCTGCCACTAACCGGGATAGGTCAGAAGACCGGCGCTCTCCCACTGAGCTACAGTTAAAATGTATGATGTCGACTTTGCTCCCCTGACGTCCAGCAGAAAAAAAGTCGGCCAGGGGTCGAAAAAGGAAAAATGGTCACCAACAAAATTCTGGATCAAGGCGGTCGCCGGCATTGACGTATCCAGAATGAGTGGCGATATATATCGGAGATAGATGCCGATATATCGGGTGAACGGGTGCCGATATATGGCGATAATCCTGTTGGCGATATAACGGTCGGCGATCACAGAGATATATCGTTTTTTTAGCTTCAAAAGCTCACCCCAAAGTATAGGTTCCTACGCCCATGGCCAACATTGTACCTGATGCATACTGTACCGCAATACTCATAGTCTTCGCAGAACTACTCTACAGATGGGATCTGCAAAACATTTCGCCTGAATGCATACTGTACCGCAAGTACTCATGTCCTTCCCAAATATCTTAAAGATGGATTCTGCAAACTAAAGCGCCTGAGTGCATACTAGACGCAATCTTCAATAGTCTTCCAGAACACTACTCTACAGATGGCAATCTAGCCAACATATAGCGCCTAATGCATACTGTACGCAATACTCATGTCTATCAAACTACTCTACAGATAGCTCTGCCCAACATTGCGCCTAGATGCATACTGTAACGACAATACTCATGTCTTCCAGAAAATACTCTACAGATCGGCCTCTGCACATTGCGCCTGATGCCATACTGGTAACCAGCAATAACTCATGTCTTTACCACTCCACAGATGACATGCCAACATTGGATACCTGATGCATACTGTAACCGCAATACTTCGCCACGCCCTGCATCATGCTTATTTTTCAGGATGTGCAGAATTATTGTGATCTCTGGGTGTATATTCTGTTGATATTGCTGCCCATTCCTTACCACCTGCGATGTACCCGTAATACACGACACTACGTGACCAAACCACCTCGCCACGCGGTCCCACACTGCTCAGTGCTCGGTGCTCATTCCCCTCGCACTCCCGCAAGCCGCACAGGCCATCGATAAAATGAGCCGACCCTGGCTCCAACATGTGGCGCTCGGATCGGGTCTCAGCAAAAGTGGTGAGATTACAATTGTTTCCAACTTCAAACAAAACCATGATTTACAACGAACTTAACAACTGTAAGAGGATAAAAACGGGGAGCATGCCTTTTTATTGTTCTACAGAACTTCATTTCAGGCATGGAAGCACTTTTGTTTCTTTTTAAAGTTGGGTTGCACTTTCATCATTGGGGTTGCACTTTTTGAAGTTGGGGTTGTAGCTACAACCCCAAAAGGATAGGTTCCTACGCCCATGCACAGTGGCGTAGGAACTCATTTGAAGTTGGGGGGGCAAAAGGCATTTTGAAGTCGATTCTTTCCATGCAACGTCCATAGGCAGTAATGTTAAAATCCGAAATAGTTTAGGGGGGGCGTTGACACCGCCCCCCCCCTGCCCCCCGGCTCCTACGCCTATGTCCATGCATGACGTCATACATTGTCATGAATTTGTTCATGCCCATGAAGGAGAAAAGGGAAACATGACCATTTTTCCACAGATATCCATCTATCGTTCAAACAAATGTCATATTCGTTTTTGTAAACTCAAAATGATTAAATTTATGATTAAATGTCATGATGAATACAATTATTAACCCGCGACGGGCCGTTGCTCGGCGCCACCTTCCTCGGGCCGGGAGGGGGGGTGTTTCGACGCCCCTTCTAACTCGGCTCCTATGGGACCTAGACATAAACCAAAAATACCGTTCGAAAGCTCGTCAAAAGGGATTTGGAAACTATTTCAGTGAGAAATTGTATCATGTCAATATTAGGGTCACCAGTGGTTATCAAAGGTCAGATTTTCCAGATTTAGGACATAGCTCCAGGTACCCCAAATTATCTCGGAAACTATGATAGCTAGGAGCAAACGATTAAAGAATAAATAGATGGCTATTGAAATTTGCAATCTCACCCAGGTCCAGAGACGTGGAAACCGGGGGGGAGAGGGGCAACTCGCCTCCCCCCTAATTTTAGAGCTGGGGGAGGGGGGCGACGCCCCCAAACTTTTTACATGATCACTCTTCTCTGTATTAGAAGCACATACTTTCCACATACTTTCGACGGCAAAAGAAGAGTAATAAAGTAAAAAAGTAAGGGAAAAGTAAATGTTTATGGCATATGGAAGTTGAGTATGGACAGAAATGGCGCGACTTTGACTATTGTGCACAACATGTTGCAGGGACGAGGGAACCGTGAGGGCTGTGAGGGCTGTGGCACCCTCAACTTTGGACCTGTGGGGCGACGCCCCCGGGACCCCCTAACTTTGGAGCTAGGTGTCGGCCCTCCCCGTCTTTTACCATGATCCTTTAACCCTATTCCCTGCGGGAGGCCAGAATTACGTGTGACCTGCGAGGGGGGGCAGATTTTGCCCCCCCCCCAGAGATCTCGAGAACCGCTTGGCCGATTTCGATGGGACAAACACCATTCGATTTGTCGTGACAAGATCTTTTTGTACTTTGAAATTTCCTTTTTGTTCGAAAATGGGGGGCCAGGGAGCAAACAATACGTTTTTTTAGAAAGGTCATTGCGGCCATGTGATTCGACCGATTTTCAATGCTTGATTTTTTAGCTTCCAATGTAATGGTCTTCAGTATATACAAAATACAAGTGCCAAAATGAAAAATAATAGGCGTACTCAGGGATGAAAAATAGGGGGATTTTCGGATAATAAATATATGCCGTTCTTGATTGTTTGGGACGATAGTAGCGTCACATGTCGGCTTTGTTACTGTAAATTGTAAAATAAAATATAATGCACATAGGCGGATCCAGGTAAACAACGTGGGGGGCACCATATCCAGAACGCCTTCTATCATCTTACTAATTTGAAGTTCGGCCTTATTTGACGGAGGATATCGCCTCCCATTGTATGTACCTGAGTGCGCCTCTGCCCTAAAAATGTATAATTTAAGTATGTATGACGTATATAGCAGTGACATAGCTTCTGCCTTCTGACGCTTTTATTCTACCGCAAACTATGACGGAAGTATGCGCCGCACAACCGCATTCAAAATATCCTCCCCTAAACATGAGCCTGGAGCCGCCTCTGCCTGAATGTTTTTTTTTCTTCAAAATTTTG
Source organism: Semibalanus balanoides (assembly GCA_014673585.1). Classification (NCBI taxonomy): domain Eukaryota; kingdom Metazoa; phylum Arthropoda; class Thecostraca; order Balanomorpha; family Balanidae; genus Semibalanus; species Semibalanus balanoides. The sequence goes on from VOPJ01002577.1 coordinate 16,154, forward strand.
ACACAACACGCTTCGTTCAATTCTAGGAAAAGCACAAAAGTTTCAAAACGCTAGGCGTAACGGTTTAGAAGCGACGGACGAAAAACTACCGGGTGGATAGAATCTGCCCCCGCAGGGAATAGGGTTAATTAACTTTGAATTAGAGCAATAACATTGGCTGCGAACGTTTGCTTATGTTTTGTAGAACAAAGGTGCAGTTTCAATCAGAAATTAAAATAAAATTAAAATGCATTGTATTTGGAACTAGTTTTGCATCTTTCCATCTAAACAGTGGCAAGGACGCAAGAACCGGGGGGCAGGGGGGACAGCGGCCCCAACTTTTTTCGAGGAGGGGCGTCGCCCCCCAACTTTTCTGAGGATTTATATTTTCTGTTT
>VOPJ01002578.1:0-16524 GCA_014673585.1 Semibalanus balanoides
TCGCACAGGGGGTAACACAGTGAATGGGTGTCAGCAAATCGAAATGCTGAAGAAAGCAAGTGCAAGACGAAATGTCCCGCGACTCATACGTGCAGCAGTCGCCATGGCACCACAAGGCTAGCCGACTGAGTGTCCCCCTTTGGTTATATTGAGAAGCAGTATGACATTATGACGTCACCAGCCGCCTGTGCTGTCGTGTTTCTCACCTGTCTCCGTGTTTGAGCTCCTGTCGGCTGCGGCCGTCAAAGGAGACCCAGGCCGTGTTCCGGCTGTCCGGCGACACGGCAATCTGCGGACACACACAAAGGGTTATTGCTGTTAGGGTTTACACCATTAGGAAAGGCCGTAGACAGCATTCGCACTGGTCCAAGATATAACAGCGACTACACGATATACAGGGGACCCGCCCGGAGAGCTGGATCCCGGCCTCTGACGCAGGAGGCAGAGATCATACTCCTGTGACTGCTCACTGCACAGTGCACACAGCACACACACACAGAGCGCCGGACGATAGTCCCTATCAAAGGGATATGTGTGTAACATGTGGCGGCACGAATTACAAGGAGCGACCACCGGACAGGGTAGTTAGTTACGTTGTAAAGAGAAGCAGAGTACGCTGAGTCACTTACAAATGTGATACGTGAGCCAATCTTGTGGCTTTCACACAGCCACCTTCCTTGAGCGGAGAGATATTAAAGGTGAAAGCTACGTTTTGAGCAAACCTATACGACTGGATCATCGCCGTCTCTAAAGTACAGACTTTGTCTAATAACATCGTGGTCAGTTCATAAGATCAAACAAATAATCGAGTACATACAACCAGAATGCATGGTGGATGATCAAAAGTACAAATAATTACACATTAAAGGGACACTCCCACCTTCAAAAATGTGTCAAATGTACGTCGTTTGTGGTGCAAAATATGAAGTGAATCGCTTGAACACGATTATGACTTTGTTTCTCCACGAACAGTGCTCCAATTTCATAAAAATCAAGTTTTAATACTTTGGACTGAATAACGTCATATCGAAGGAATTTTTGGGGAAAAAAAGAAAACCTTCACACTGCCATAGAGTAGGAACTAAGTGTAAATGGCTAAGTATTGGCACAAGGTTAAAAACAAGTCGAACTGTAATAAACCCATTTGCAAAGAGAGACTACGACATCGGCTCACGGCCCACCATTCAAATCATTGGGGGCTGCGATGTTACAGATTGCAAAAGTCAAACTCTAAATTTCTTATCTCTGTGATTCGACCTCAGTGGTTGTTTTAACTTATACCATACATAATTTAAATGCCAAGCACGCAAAATGCTATATCAACTCAAATATTATGTTAAGGTGGGACAGTCCCTTTAATACAATGAATTACAAAGAATAAACGATACGGAATGCAAAAGGTAGCCTAACCCCAGACTGACCCAGCTCTGCTTGACCTGACACACGATGACCCAGTGACCTTGACCCGCCAACCGGTGCCCTGCCTGACCTCGCCCCGCTACCCAGTGGGCAGTGACCCTCCCCGACCCTGACCCTCCCTCAGTCTGACCTTGAGCTCGACCCCGGCTGGCACCACGATGGGTCGGATGAAAGCGAGTGCGGCAGATGGCGTCACCCATGATTGCCGGCACGCTCGGGTGCATCATGCTGGCGCCGGCCGCCACAGCGTACGCCGTGCTACCGGTCGGCGTACTGACGATCAGACCTGCCGGTAAACAGACGCGGACGAGGACCGGTTAGAGCTGCAGGTTTATCGTGTAATCGCATAAGTCGTTCCAGATGGAGGCGGTGGGTTGAGGTGAATGCGGGAACATAGGGATGTTCACGTCCTCCCGCTGCGATTGATTGGCTGTGTGTTAAAGTCACCAGGCATACATCAGATGAGATCGAAAACGAGTATAGGCGTCGACAACTGACTGGACGCACACTATCTACCTCAACATCAAATATGCATAAGCAGCGTGACAACACACTAGAACAAACAACCGCGCCCAATGTAATCCTCTCATCAATCGCAGCAAACCGGACCAAAGCGACCAGCTTTGCAGGACGGCCACTAACAGCATTCATCAGCAATCGTAAAGCTGGCAACGCCTCAGACAAAGCCGACAAAGCAAAATGTACACAATGCCACACAATGTTGCCCAACTTGGCCAAAAGGCCAAGGAACGAGCGGCTCATTCAGTGATAAGTCCCCCCTCTCCGCCGCCCCACTGCCTAAAGTCTCCCTTCCAAGCGTGAGACTATCCCTGGTCCCCGCCGCTCTGCCCCTCTTGTCCCCCGCGCTCTGCCCCTCCCTGTCCCCCGCGCTCTGTCCCTCTCTCTCTCGACCTCCCTGTCCCCGCGCTCTGCCCCCTCTGTCCCCGCGCTTCTGTCCTCTCTCTCTCCGCACCCTCCCTGTCCCCCGCGCTCTGGCCCCTCCCTGTCCCCCGCCGCTCTGCCCCTCTCTGTCCCCCGCGCTCTGTCCCTCTCTCTCTCGAACCCCCCTGTCCCCCGCGTCTGCCCCTCCCTGGTCCCCCCGCGCTCTGCCCTCTCTGTCCCCGCGCTCTGCCCTCTCTGTCCCCCGCTGCTCCTGTCTCTCCATGTCCCCCGCGCTCTGCCCCTCCCTGTCCCCCGCGCTCTGTCCCTCTCTCTCTCCGAACCCTCCCTGTCCCCCGCGCTCTGCCCCTCTCTGTCCCCCGCGCTCGCGTCCCTCTCTCTCTCAAACGAACCCTCCCTGTCCCCCGCGCTCTGGCCCTCCCTGTCCCCCGCGCTACTGTCCCTCTCTCTCTCCGAACCTCTCTGTCCCCCGCGCTCTGCCCCTCTGTCCCCGCGCTCCTGTCCCTCTCTCCTCCGAACCCTCCCTGTCGCCCGCGCTCTCCCCTTCCTTCCCCCTGCGCTCTGCCCTCTCTGTCCCCCCGCGCTCTGCACCTCTCTGCCCCCGCGCTCTGTCCCTCTTCTGGTCCCCCCGCGCTCTGGCCCCTCCCTGTCCCGCGCTCTGTCCCTCTCTCTCTCACGAACCCTCTGTCCCCCGCGCTCTGCCCCTCTCTCTGCGTACCATCTCCCTGTACGGAGGTGATCTTCTTCCCGTCCAGGTAGAGGTCGATGTTACTGAGGTAGGGGGACGGTCCGCGGTCCACCACCACCTCGTTCAGCACCAGCAGGTTGGTGGGCGGCTTCTGCTTCGTGTCCGAGTCCTTTCTCAGCACGATACAGCGGAGCCGGGATCGCAGTGTCAGCGCCGCATGACCTGGAACACGTCACGTACATCATGGTCAGACACATCACGCGTCAGCTACACGTCAGTTACACGTCAGTTACACGTCAGTTGCACGTCAGTTGCACGTCAGTTGCACGTCAGTTGCACGTCAGTTGCACGTCAGTTACACGTCAGTTACACGTCAGTTACACGCCAGTTACACGCCAGTCAGTGACACGTCAGTTGCGAAGTGGGTCACATTGTACGCCAGTCATGCGTCAGTCAAACGTCAATCACATCACACATCAGCGACCGCATCAGTCACATGATGTCGCAGTCACGTCAGTCTGTGCACGTCACAGCGTCACAGTCGCGTATGTGTCACACATCAGGACTGATGTGACTCCGGTATTTCCGGCGGATGTTAGATACCGTGACACGTAAAACACAAATCACACATCACAACAGTCTCGACAAGACAACACATCACATCGCCCATGTCGACACAAAAACAACGAGTCATCCGACACAATCTGCTTGTCACAGTGAATCACACAGAAATACAAGCCCGCACGAGCGTCTTATCAAACGTCGCCTTCCACTGTCTGGTTATCACGACGCTGCTGCCCCAGACATCCCGTCATACATCTGCACAACGGCATGTATAGCCTGTTGCTGTCGGGGCTTTCTAATTCCCTAATGCGCCGCGCCTTTGCGGCGGTTGTCCACTGTCTTTGAGGACACCGCGCTAAGCCATAGTTTGGGACCGCCGTTAGGTAAGCTCCAGCCAGAGAATAAGCCGGACGAAAATACACGTCAACGCTGCAGCACTCACTGCAGTCTCGGGGCCATTCTCAGGTAATCTGGTTTTCGTCATTTGCTGCTACCTTTCATCTTAGCTGAGATCCTGAATGGAACAGTTCTCGTAATTGCGGTGTCATGCATGACGAGCAAGGTCATCGCATTATTAAGGTGCTTTGTACAGATTCTATCACGTTGTAGCAGTCCGTCTACTTACTCCAGTGAATAACACCAAATGCGGTTATAAATTGAGATAACAAATACTGGCTGTATGCAATTACGTTAACCTAGGTCCTAGAAATCACGAAAAATATGTAACTGGTACAGTTAAAACTAGACCATTTATTCTTATCTACGGTTAGGAAAAAGTTTTCCCGGCGTAAAAGTGATCTTTGCAACTAGTACGCAATTGTTTTACATAAATCACGAAATGTATCGAACAGTGACGGAGAGGGTACGCGACAGCTACCATGCCACTGACAAAAAAAACCACACACCCATTGTACTGTTTTCGACCACAGCTGTTGAAAACAACCACAGCTGGGCCAAAAATGATGACGTCTCTGGATATTCAGTAAAAAACTATCACACTCAATGGGGCCGACATCCTTTCGCTTTTCCACCCCTTACACATTTATCACATATTAAGCTTAAGACGGGACCACCCGGGAACAAATTCAATTCATCACTCGTACGCCCCTCTTGCCCCTGATATGGGTGTTGGTAGGGGGAGGGGGGGGGGGCTGCCAGCCGCCGTCGCCCGGTCGGTCGAGCCCCCCCCCCACAGCGGACAGCGGAAGAGGCGCCGATAGCCCGTACCGGAGCATGTGCCGCACACAATATCCTGCCGACCGACCGGCTGATGTCATCCCGGCGTGACTGTGTGTTGGTGTCGCGTCGTGGTGACAGTGTCGCGGTTTGTCGCACACCACTATCGCACCACGGATTAACCAGCTATCAGCAGAAATAACAGGCTCATGACACCGGGACAGTGTCTGAGCTCTGTGACGTCCTGTGTTACATTATATTCCGAAATGCAGTAACAACAGTAGGACACTATTTTATAATTTACATTGGCGGCAAGGCAGAGAGCGAGCACCGTTCGGTCCCAGCACAGGAAAGTGTTGATAATCTAAGACCTGTTTTCGGATAGACCTGGCACTCGGTTATTGGATCATCTCGATGCCAGTTGAGATTGAGATTCACGCATCTCGTCTAACACTGTATCAAGTACAATAACAGCGGTCACATTGCACAACTTTTCAGACAGAGATTAGCTTAAATCTGCTGTTGTTGTACCTTTCTGATCCTCTTTATACATGGTCTCCTGCTGTGTCTTACAACACTAACGATTCACCCGTTTTATACACGATGATGATTCTTGTGAGGCCTCACCTTCCAGCACAGCGTTGACCTGCTCCTGGAAGTTGTCGAACTTGAACGGCGTGAGGAAGCCGAGGGAGCCGAGATGGAAGGCCATCACAGGCGGCACCGATTGCTGTGGAGGGACAGACAGAGGTCAGACTCTCTCTCTCCACTGACACCCTGCTGTAGTCAACAAGGAACAATATAGCGACCAAGTGCCGTCTTGTATTTCAGCCACATCGGATACTCATTAGTTTTAGGGGTTCTTTTTAATTCATTTTTCTTATTGACAATTTATGATACTCCTATCTTCTTGCATCTATAAATTATTACGAGGGAGCGCAAAGCGCTCACTCGTCATCACGCGGTATATGGGACACATATCAATAGGAGTGGCCCAACCCGGCCCGTGACGATACGCGGTATATGGGACACATATCAATAGGAGTGGCCCACCGGCCCGTGGCGAATAGGCGGGTATATGGGACACCAATATCAATAGGAGTGGGCCCCAACCCCGGCCCCGTGGCCGATACGCGGTAATTGGGAACACATATCAATAGGAGTGGGCCCAACCCGGCACGTGGCGATACCGCGGTATATGGACACATATCAATAGGAGTGGCGCGCACCGGCCCGTGGCCGATACGCGGGTATATGGGACACCATATCAATAGGAGTGGCCCAACCCGGCCCGTGGGAATACGCGTATATGGACACATATCAATAGGGTGTGCCCAACACGGCCCCGTGGCTGATACGCGGGTATATGGACACACATCAATAGGAGTGGCCCCAAACAGCCGGCCCCGTGGCGATACGCGGTTATATGGACAAATCATATCAATAAGGAGTGGCCAACCCGGTCCCCGTGGCGATAACCAGTATATTGGACATCACATCAATAGGAGTGGCCGCAACCCGGCCCGTGGCGATACGCGGTATATGGGACACAATATCAATAGGAAGTGGCCCAAACCTGGCCCGTGGGCGGAATACGCGGTTATATGGGACAAACATATCAATAGGAGTGGGCCCAACCCGGCCCGTGGCGATACGCGGTATAATTGGGACACATATCAATAGGAAGTGGCCCAACACCGGCCCCGTGGCGATACGGGTAATATGGGACACACATCGAACAGGAGTGGCCCAACCACGGCCCAGTGGCCGTACGCGTATATGGGCACATATAAATAGGAGTGCCCAACCCGGCCCGTGGCGATACGCGGTATATTGGGACAGCATATCAATAGGAGTGGCCACCCCGGCCCGGTGGCGATACGCGGTATATGGGACACATATCAATAGGAGTGCCAAACCCGGCCCCGTGGCGATACGCCGGTATATTGGGACATCATATCAATAGGAGTGGCCCAACCCGGCCGCGTGGGATACGCGGTATAAATGGACACATAATCAATTAGAGTTGGCCCACCCAGGGCCCGTGGCGATACCGCCGCGTATATGGAACACCATATCATAGGAAGTGGGCCCAACCCGGCGCCGTGGCGATACGCGGTATATGGGACACATATCAATAGAGTGGCCCAAACCCTGGCCCGTGGCGATACGCGGTTATACTTGGGACCATATCAGTAATTAGGAGTGGCCCAACCCCCCGGCCCGTGGCGGATACGCGGTTATATGGGGAAACACATATCAATAGGAAGTGGCCCACCCGGCCCCGTGGCGATACGACGGTAATAATGGACACATATCAATGAGAAGTGGCCCAACCCGGCCCCGTGGGCGATACGCGGTATAATGGACACATATCATAGGAGTGGCGCCACCGGCCCGGCGGATACGGCGGTATATTGGGACACATATCAATAGGAAGTGGCCCAACCCGGCCGTGGCGATATGACGCGGTATAAATGGGGACCACATTATCAATAAGGAGTGGCCCAACCCGGCCCGTGGCGATAACGCGGTTATGGGACACATAATCAATAGGAGTGGCACAACACCCGGCCCGTGGCGATACGGTATATGGGACAACGATATCAATAGGAGTGGCCCAACCCGGCCCCGTGGCGAGTACGCGGTTAAATATGGACAACATTCATAAGGAAAGTGGCCCAAACCGGCCCGTGGCGATACGCGGTTATACTGGGGACAACATTATCATAAGGAGGTGGGCCCAACCCCGCCCGTGGCGATAAACGCGGGTATATGGGACACAATATCAATGGAGTGGCCCAACCCGGCCGTGGCGATAACGGCGGTTATATGGGAACAATATCAATAAGGAGTGGCCCAACCGGCCCGTGGCGATACGCGGTATATGGGACACATCCAATAGGAAGTGGCCCAACCCGGCCCGTGGCGAATACGCCGGTATATGGGGACACATATCATAAGGAGTGGCCGGCAACCCGGCCCCGGTGGCGATACGCGGTACTATGGGACCATATTCAATAGGAGTGGCCTCAACCCGGCCCGTGGCGTTATAACGCCGTATATGGGACACATATCAAATAGGTATGGCCCAACCGCCGGCCCGTGGCGATACGCGGTATATGGGACACATATTCAATAGGAAGTTGGCCAACCCGGCCCGTGGCGAATACGCGGTAAAATATGGGACATCTGATCAATAGGAGTGGCCCAACCCGGCCCGTGGCGATAACGCGGGTATATGGGACACATAATCACAGGAGTGGCCCCAACCCGGCCCGTGGCGATACGCGGTATATGGTGACACATATCAATAGGAGTGGCCCAACCCGGCCGTGGCGGATACGCGTAAATATGGGACACATATCAATAGGAGTTGGCCCAACCCGGCCGTGGCGATACGCGTATTGAACACATATCACAATAGGAAGTTGGCCCAATCCCGGCCCGTGGCGATTACGCCGGTATATGGGCACAATATTCAATAGGAGTGGCCCAAACCCGGCCGTGGCGTAACGCGGTAATTGGGACACATAATCAATAGGAGTGGCCCAACCCGGCCCGTGGCGATACGCGGTATTGGGAACATAATAAAATAGGAGTGGCCCAACCCGGCCGTGGCGATTACGCCGGTTATGTTGGGACACATATCAATATGAAGTGGGCCCGCGAAACGGCCCGTGGCGATACGCGGTATATGGAACCAGACATAATCAATAGGAGTGCCCCAACCCGGGCCCGTGCGATACGTTTCGGTATATTGGGACACATATCAATAGGAGTGGCCCAACCGCCGGCCCGTGGCGATAACGGTGGCGTATAGCTGGGACACATATCAAATAGGAGGTGGGCCCAACCGCCCGTGGCGATACGCCGGTTATGGGAACACATATCAAAATAGGAGTGGCCCAACCCGGCCCCGTGGCGATAGCGCGGTATATGGGGACACATATCAATAGGAGTGGCCCAACCCGGCCGTGGCGATACGCGTTATAAATTGGGACAACATATTCAATAGGAGTGGCCCCACCGGCCCGTTTTGGCGATAACGCCGGTTATTGGTGACACATATCAATAGGAGTGGCACAACCCGGCCCGTGGCGATACGGTCGGTATATGGACAAGTCCATATCAAAAATGAGGAAGTGGCCACCTCGGCCGTGGCGAATAACGCGTAATATGGGACACATATCAATAGGAGTGGCCCAACGCCGGCCCGTGGCGATACGCGGGTATATTGGGACACCATATCAATATGAGTGGCCAACCCGGCCCGTGCGATTACGCGGTAATATGGGACACATATCAATATGAAAGTGGCCCAACCCGGCCCGTGGCGATACGCGGTATATGGGACATCATATCAATAGGAGTGGCCAACCCGGCCCGTGGCGATAGAACGCGGTATATGGGACACATATCAATAGGAGTGGCCCAACCGCGGCCCCGTGCGATATAACGCCGTATTATGGGACACATATCAATAGGAAAGTTGGCATCAACCCGGCCCGACGTGGCGTACGGGGTATATGGGACAACATATCAAATAGGATGGCAACAACCCGGCGCGCCCGTGGCGATATTCGCGGTATAAATGGGAACACATTCCATAGGAGTGGCCCAACCCGGCCCGTGGCGATACGCGGTATATGGGACACATATCAATAGGAGTGGCACAACCCGGCCCGTGGCGATACGCGGTATATGGGACACATATCAATAGGAGTGGCCCAACCCGGCCCGTGGCGAAGCTTTTGATAAGCTTATATCTCTACAATCGCACTTCCGATTGACAAGCGGTCTTCTTTGCTGAGTAGCCCCATCCAACCTACCCTTTTTGATACCAGTGCTGACTCATGTGGGGGACTACCACTGTACGTGGCGCGTGCCGCGTGAGGGGTGTTGAAGTGTTTTATCGCAAAAAAAAACGCAACGGCTAGACCCATTGTTTACAAATTTAGTGTGTGGTTAGGGACCCCTCAGAAGCGACTTCCCCACAGCTCAGGGGGTGGAGTGACTGCACGTGTGCACGTGCACACCCCTATTCTATATCTCAGGAACGGCTGAGTCGATTGTGTTCAAATTTGGTGTGTGATTAGGGACCACTTAGCCACCTGTTTCCCAGAAGTCAGGGGTGTCTCTGCACGTGCACAGGTGCACACCCCTATCATATATGAGCCGATTGTGTTAACATTTTTTGTGTGGTTAAGGACGTCTCAGCCGCCAGTTTCAAATAAGTCACAGTCATGTGCAGAGGCGCATGGTGCCTCTGCACATGCGAACGTGCACGTACTTTTCGTATCTCAGTAACTATTTGCCCGACGGAGTTGACATTCATCATACATTTCCTTCGCGCTCGCTCGTTCATCGCCAACAGCGCGACTTATTGGTACAACGTTTTATTTTAATTCCTTTTCAATGATTCACCATTTATGATGGAACAATATACATTATACAGGTAGGCTTGGCGGCCGGCCGGCGATACCGTGCACGAACGTAGGAAATCTTCGGAATCCAGCGAGCCGTCACTGACCTGAACATGTCAGACAGCTACAACCGTCACACTAATCTGGACAATACCAGTCAGAGATGGGAGGTACGCGACATAAACGGTGGTGTCTACAGGGCACACGGGGAGAAGGCACAAGACATACTATTACCCCAATCAGACCACGATCTGCTGTACTGCAGGATGCCAGGGTGGTGGCAGCCATATCGACTGGCCGGATCCCACCACCCAGTGCCTGGAACGTGCCTGGACTGTGCCTGGAACGTTCCTGGAACGTGCCTGGAACGTGCCTGGAACGTGCCTGGACCCACCTGGAAGAGGGAGCTGGCGTACAGGAGGGTGCCGTCGCCGCCCAGGCAGATGATGAAGTCGATCTTGTCGGTGAGGTCGTCCTTGCCATCTGTGAACGTCTGCACCTTGCTCTCGAGCCCGGCCCAGGCGGGGGCGCCAGCCAGCAGCGGGTCACCCAGCACCGAGTGCTCCACGAACACAATCATCTTCTTCTCCTGACGAGACGGCGAGCAGAAAAACAACGTCAGAACAGTGAAACACGACCAATTGTTGCTGTAAAAGGAACAATTTAAGTGTTGCTGCAAAAACTCAATGATTATATATTATTGAGATTTTCGAGCATCAAAACTACACAGAATTGCTTATTGCAGTCCCTTCGATAACACACACAGCTTATGTCTGTTTTCATACAAAAGATCCAAACGTGTCCGGTTTCTGTTGTGTTAGTTCTGAGACTACTGGGGCTTAACGGCGCCACGAATGCCATGACTATAAGGCGCCCATCGTTGCGAGTTCACTTTCACATCTTCTAATGGCGTAATAGCCGCTCGACAGCAGTTGGAATCAAAACACCAGTTGGGATAGCAGGCTTAATGGAAGACAGGTTCGAGTTTCAGTCCACTGAGATAAATCCGATGCTGTGGCGGCGGCGGCGGCGGCGGCGGCGGCGGCGGCGGCGGCAGCGGTGGTGGTGGTGGTGGTGGTATAGAGTTAGGTGCGATGCAACTGCTACAGCTATATGGCGACTGACGCCCGTGGAAATTCATACGCGTCAGCTCCTGCTAGTGAGGTAGTTCCATCCATGTTGACATTGGTGATGAAATATGGATAGTTATCAGAATATCGCCGTCCCAACAATAACCGTCCGTTTACGACACTAGAAGATTCGAAGTAGCAGCAGACTGAATCATAACAACGATAAAAACGGCCTCATGCAGGTCGTTACACAGCTAGGCAACTAATCTCCTCCACATGTCGTGAAAACAGCCACTTTTCGAAACCACGTTACCCGGGTTCCATGTACACGCGGATATAACTATCTGTCTGGTGGGCGAACGGGAAGAGAGAGGCTTTCCGCGGAGACGGCGGGCGGCGCCTGGGTGTGGATATGGAGAACTGGGTACTGCAGTGGACAGTACAGGAATGAACGGGCTACGGAGGTCTGCTACAGAAATCCCAGTTCACGAACCTCACGATCTAACGGAAAACATGGACTTCAAGACAATCGCGAACTGGACGGGTAAAAACCGTTCATTACCAGAACATGCCTGAAAAAAAACATGTAACAAACACATATGTACTCGATTTTAGTTAGGTTTCTCTGCTGCTCAGTTGTGTCACTATGATGAACGTTAGGATGTAACTGCAATTGATACGACATTACAGTAGCAGCATGCGCGCCACTATCACAAATATTTTCGTCTATATTTCGTCTATCGTCAGTGGCTAAAACAAAGCGGCATAATCAACCCAAAATGATAACTGACTCATCAACTAAAAGTGATAACTGACTCATCAACTCAGGATGATGCCTGACCATCAACTCAGGATGATGCCTAAACTCATCAACTCAGGATGATGCCTAACTCATCAACTCAGGATGATGCCTAAACTCATCAACTGAGGATGACGCCTAACCCATCAACTCAGGATGACGCCTAACTCATCAACTCAGGATGATGCCTAACCCATCAACTCAGGATGATGCCTAACTCATCAACTCACGGTGGTGAGCCAGCTGACCAGCTGGATGAAGGGCGGCAGGACAGAGGCGTCGCGGACCTTCTTAATGACCAGCACGGCCATCGGTGCCTTGTACCAGGTGAGCCGCTGGCTCGCCGGGTCCTGGATCGTCCTGAGAACACGGGCAAAAGGAGCGGTCAGAGCCGGGAACCCAGTACCTGCAGAACCGGCGCACAACACCACGGTGCGGTCCTGGATCGTCCTGAGAACACACGGCCAGGAGGAGCGGTCAGAGCCGGGAACCCAGCACCTGCAGGACCGGCGCACAACACCACGGTGTGGTCCTGGATCGTCCTGAGAACACACGGCCAGAAGGAGCGGTCAGAGCCGGGAACCCAGTACCTGCAGGACCGGGGCACAACACCACGGTCCGGCCGGTTCGGACAAATGTTCTCTTTTCAGAACGTAGGAGGGGTTATTTTTTCGAAGAAGTTTGAAAACTAGCGTAGGAAAGCGTATGGTGTCATCAGCATAAGGATCCGGATTTATCACAAGACAAAATTAGCCGTAGATATGTGACTACGAACCATCTACTACATAAGCGGATCCAGAATGGGTGATTTTTCATTTTTTTGGGGAGGGGGGCAAATTCCAAAAAGTCTCGCACAATTCTGAAAACTCATCGGATTTCGCTTGCTTATGTATCAGTAACTAATTTAAAACAAACTTTCCTTAGTACAAGTTGCTTAGTTTTACGATAATCTCAGGAAATGTGTCAAATTTGCGCCGATTTTGGGTGGTTTGGGTGGGGCCATGACCTCGTGGGCCCCCCTCTGGACCCGCCCATGATCTACTATTTCCACAATAATACGGTGGAATCCTTATCATAACGTATTGCACTTACGACACTAACGCCTATTATCTACTCGTAAGTGTCGTTGTCTGGGCTAGTACGCCGTGCTGCGACACTGACCACTCGAAGTCGAATGAGGCCAGTGATCGGGAAGGAAGACCACGAGGTTACGTAAGGGAAGACTTCAGGGTTCAGGGTTACGTTCAGGAACCATGAGGTTACGTAAAGAAGACTTCAGGGTTACCGGTTACGTAAGGATTCTACCGCTGAAACAAAACGTGGAATTGATTTGCATGTGGATGCGCACTGATTGGTGGAAATAAAGAACACCGGGGAATGAATAAGCATGGTATTAAAGACTGGCCGTTAGCATCCTTCCTATACTCAGTTATAGCAGCGCAAGTCACTGGTATCCACCACAGGTGGGCCGGCGGGTTCAATGGTGGCCGGTCTAATCCGAGCGGGTTCAAAAGCGGCCGGTCTAATCTGAGCTCACCGTTATCGGCCGACTAACGATTATCAGCGGTCGGACCACGATTCCTACTCTGTTCTATACCACACCGATCAAGACTAACTAAAACATCTGAGAGACGTTACGAACGTTCCTGAGAAAACAAACACACGCAAAAAAAAAACGATGAGGGTGGGACCGCGAGAGCCCAATCAGTCACGTGACAGTGACCGGCGCACCGCTATAGAACACCTGAAAATCAACTCGACCCGGGGCCCTTTGAGCAGTTGCCCGTGGAACGGATGTCCGGTAGCACGTGACCGGTTTGTATCCGCCCTACGTGAGCCGGTGTCCGGTACCACCTGAGCCGGTGATCCGCACCACGTGAATCCGGTGTCCTGTACAACGAGAGCCGGTGTACGCAGCCACGTAGCCGGTGTACCGGTACCACGTGAGCTGGTGTACCGGCACCACGTGATCCGGTGTACCTGTACCACGAGAGCCGGTGTACCAGTACCACGTGAGCCGGTGTACCGGTACCACGTGATCCGGTGTACCGGTACCACGTGATCCGGTGTACCGGTACCACGTGAGCCGGTGTACCTGTACCACGAGAGCCGGTGTACCGGTACCACATGAGCCGGTGTACCTGTACCACGAGAGCCGGTGTACCTGTACCACGAGAGCCGGTGTACCTGTACCACGTGAGCCGTTGTACCGGTACCACGTGAGCCGTTGTACCGGTACCACGTGAGCCGGTGTACCGGTACGGCGCTGCGCTCCGCGTACGCCGTACGGAATATACCTGGTGGTTCGGGCAGAGCCGCCGATATGCAGAATCTGACGCATCTCGGCAGTGAGTGAGAACCGGACGGCGGTGGAGGGGATGATGACACGGCCACGGACACCTCTTCCCCCAACACACCGGGTAGCGCCAACCCGTCCGCCAGGGAGGGTAACACAGGTCACGCCACAGTCCACAGCCCCGCCGGGCCACAGTTCACAGCCTCGCCGGGCCACAGTTCACAGCTTCGTCCGGCTATCCACAGTCCACAGCCACGGCCATCCAAAGTCCACAGCCCACAACTCGGACGGGCCAGCCGCAGGTCACAGCCCCGTCCCTGGCTTCCACAGCTCACAGCCCCGTCCCTGGCTTCCACAGCTCACAGCTCACAGCCCTGGCTTCCACAGCTCACAGCCCCGTCCGTGGTTTCCACAGTTCACAGGTCGTCGGGCCGCCCACAGCCGGGTCTGGAGCTGGAGAGATGGCCACTCGCAGCTGCCACCCGGCCACTCGCAGCTACCACCCGGCCGCGCTGCGGCGCCGTACCAACACTGACGACCGGCGCCGTACCGACACTGACGACCGGCGCCGTACCGACACTACTGACCCGGCGGCCTCTCCGTACCGACACTACTGACCCGGCGGGCTCACACACACACACTCATCACACCACTCATCGACACGCAGTCACCGGCGGTCCTCAAACCGAGCCGTCAGAGGCACTCAAACACATCCGCCGCCCACAGAGCTGGGGAGCGACCATGACTCTCAGCCAGATGTCAGGGACGGGCGGGGGCGGGGGCGGGGGCGGTGGCGAAGGCGGTGGCGGTTATCCTCCTCGGTAACCAACAATCGCCCCGACCTTTCGATGTCCAAAGCCAGCACATGTGGCTTACATTGCGTGTTTGGCGTGCTAATACGTCCATGCAAGATTCATGGTGGTGTGTTTGATCTGGGACACTTCAAATAGATATCGATTATCTTAGCAAGACCAATGCTGACCGAAACTGGCGTTCGTAAGTTGCATTTACAAAGATGACAGCCCACACAACAATTCCCTTGAAAACCCACGCATGCTCACACTAATTATCTGAAGTAAAGGTTTTCAGAAACCCATCAACAAAACATACAAGCCTCCGAACAAAGTTTAGCCGGTAGGACACATAAATAGGTAAACGGTATACGTATACGCCGGGTAAAAAACTACGTGAACTCCACCAGCCCGACGTTTGTAGGCCTGCGGGTAAAGCACGGCAGCTGTGACACCGATTAATGCACATATGGACAGCGAAATTGCCGCGAACGCACAGCTGCTTGGCTATCTCACGTCTGGTACTGGGAGTTACGAGTGATGAAGAAGTGGCAGGGTAGGCAGGAAGAGATGACGGGTGGTGGTGGGAGAAGTGGCAGGGTTGAGGGCAGGCAGGAAGAGATGACGTTACGAGTGGTGGGAGAAGTGGCAGGGTAGGCAGGAAGAGATGACGGGTGGTGGTGGTTGGTGGCGGGTTTCTTGGCAGGGACAGGGTGGGGACGATAGCGGCATGATGGCGGGTTTGATATGCGGGATGAGGGTGTGGCGGCGGCGGCGGCGGCGGCGGCGGCGGTGGCGGTGTGTGCTCGGATCACTGTCACCGCACGGGCTATACAGAGCTGAGAGCTGAGAGCTGACACATGGACTACACGCGCGCAGGTACAAAGTCCATCGATGTGGCGGTCAAGTGTTTGCCATCTCTTACTGCGTTTCTCGATGGCTGAGACAACAACCGATGAAACGCCAAACTCAACATCGAAAATCGCCCAACCAGCATGATTAGGGTATTCTTCAAGGCCAATGGATACGTCATCTAACATGCGAGAAATATGATGACGATGTGCGGTTTCCGTACAGTGTACACATAGGTGGTGCACAGTGGTGGAACTTTATGAAATCAACAGGGGGGCCCAACGCCAAATTTGCGTTACTATGGAAAAATTATATATATATAGATAGATATATATATATATATATATTTATATATATATATATTTATATATATATATATATATATATATATATATATATATATGTGTGTGTGTGTGTGTGTATGTATGTATTTCAACATTGCCACATATACTTAAAACGTTTTTTTACAAATTAGTACGATGGACAATGATAACGTTTATGCTCTCGATGGTTTACCACTTCAAACAATACGTATGGAGCATT
>VOPJ01002579.1:0-35906 GCA_014673585.1 Semibalanus balanoides
GTGCTTATCAAATTCGGCTGTTCTTTAACATATTAAATTTTACTTTGAGTGGACAGTGTCCCTTTAAAGGGAATATTTCCCTTTAAGGGCAGTTTGGGTCCGCTACCAAGCCACTGACGCGTGGAGTTCGGCCTATGGCAGTCGTCAAAATAAGAAAAGGAAGTTAGGATGGGCATGGTGCGAGCGACGAAGGCACCAGGAGAACCTAACGCTCCATTCCCGCCGCCGCCGACGTCTGTCACAGATGGGCGCATCAGATGGGAGGGAGGGGGAAGACGGGGCGGGGGGGGGGAGAAGGTTTATTTGAGTATTTTTATTCAGGCATTATATATATACTATATTTTAAAATAATATATATATATTATAATATATATATATATATAATATATATATATGTTGTGTGCGTGTGGTGTGGTTGTGTGTGTGTGTGTGTTGTGGTTGTGTAATAGGGTGCCTGCCCCGCTCTCATCCCGATGGGCTGCTGCACACATTTTTCTTTGGCTAATCACCCATGAGCCAGTATTACCCGAGACTCTTCACCTCATGAGAACGAAATAATCAATAATCGACAGCGATATCACTCCGTTGAGGTAAAAGCTGACCCCGACCCCTCACCTTACTTCGTCAAACGCAGCCTCACAGACGGACGAGTCTATTTTCAGCGGCGAAGGGGAGGTCGCTGCGATAAACCTACCCGCCCATCCCCGCTGCCGGCACACGGAGTCACAGCCGCCAGCGCGCTCAGTGGGCTCGCCGCCAGCGGACAAAGAAAGCAAAGATTTCGATGCTTGCTCTTGCCCTCATGCTAAGCACATACACATGAAAGTAACACACCAATTTACCACTCACCATGTACTGAAACTGGATCATTAAATTACAAATTTGGATTACAAGTGGCCAAGAGAAGGCCTCTTCCCTGTGAGGGAAGAAGTCTGCTGGCGGCTGTGAACCATAGCTGCAGTTTCCAGGGACCTGGAGTGGTACAAACTACAATCTATAACATTTTCAACTGCATATACAAAGTAGCTAAAAATGAAGCGTGAACATTTTCCTCGATTTCAGGGTCCAAAAGTGTACACCATGAGGTTTGCTTTCTAGCTATTAAGCATCTCGTGTAACCCGTATCTAGATCGAGCGGTACAGTCCAAGCGTGGCAGCAGCTCGACATCCCGGCATATCAGACGAAACTTTTTTGTTGGACTGAGTCATGGATGAGAAATACCACTGAGTGATGAAACGACGTGAATAGTCACTGACTGGTCTTTTTAAGGATCGTATTATTGCAATTTATTGCATTATACAAACTTGATAATTAATGAATTATATATTGATTAATGCATTTATTATTTAGGTACTATCATACGAGAAGACCATAGTAAGTAATGCAATAATATTAAAAATCCTGCATGCACGATATGCAGTACACACTTTTTAAAGGCGAGGGGCGAAGATGGCTCCTTTTAGAGATAGGGGTTTGACATTTTCGATCCGGATACTCGTTATTCCATATTTTTATGTAATCTAATCAAATTCGGCTATTTTTCTGCGAAACCCATCAGTACTGTTATATTTTCCCATTTTACCCATAAGTTAGCTCGCCATAAATTTGGAAAAAATAATATCATTATAGTTTTGGTGCTAGAGAGATAACTTTTGGTTTATTGAAAACGCAGATCCCAGATTTGATCTGAAAAAGTGTACTTAATTCTGAAATATTTTCAAAATAGCGGATGAAACGGATACATAACGGATATTTAACGCATACATAGCAGATATATATCTGAATACTAACCCAACTGATATTTTTGGATCTTTATACTCGATTTAGTGGGGTTTGGTAACTTCAAATTGCCATATGTATTTTGTTTCGTTTGTTTGGGAGATATAACAATTTTATCATAGCTAATCAAGCTAACTAGTTTGAGTAGGTGGTGCTGATAAATTTCGAATTGATAATCTGTTTTCGATTTTTTTGTGCGAGGTATGATCAAATGATAGCCAAGAATCATTAAATTGCACGAACACAATTGCAAAAGCTGACTGCATACCCCGAGTCCCGACCTCTACTCCTAAGAAGTCAGTTTGGTGACGACAACTGAACTTAACGTGATATTGTGACACAACACAAAGTGACATCGTGTGTCTGTTGTGAACGCCTGACCCCAAACTGTTACGCTTTTAGGCCTGTATGACTTGAGGTGCAGAATAGCCGTGTTTCATGGAGCTACCTCAAGATATTTATGAAAAGATACATACATAAATAAAGGTATCGTGCGTGATAAGGAAGATCATATCTAAGGCAGAAACTGTGGCAAAATATATTTTCTAGACATCAGTACTCTTGATTTTGCTGGCACTAGGCGCAAATAATATTTTTTGAAGCGTACGGTTACGGAGCATGGGCGTCGTAAGCGGGGGGTCGGGAGGACGCGTCCATCCAGTTACAAAATCAGAGGGTAACGTCCCCCAAGAAAGCCGACTTCCTTGTTGTTGTTTTTGCTGAATTCGTTCAAAGGATATGAAACTGAATTGGTCATTAGGTCATGATTGGTCAAATGATGATTGATGATGATGATTAGGTCAAATTAAATGCCACTTTTAACCCTATATCGTTTGAGTTTTTTCTTTGTCTTAAAGATGTGGTTACCTAATAAGCCCGCTCCCCGCCTGGGGGGGGGGGGGGCACCATTTATTTCCCCTCCTTGAGTTTCTCAATATTTTGAAAACTATGAGATATCACCGTGTCACTTACAATTCCTTATGCTACATCAATTATACGTCTTCCTACAAAATAACATAGACATTTATGCAGTACGTTGGGAGATGATGACGCATTAATGACGTCATGACATGCCATTGTTGGTGGAAAAACAATGAATGCTTGAAAAAAATCGTAGATAATTGCAGATTGACGCAAATTGATCATATAACACGTTGGAAGCAAGGAAAAAAACATTCACTTTTAAATGCATACCTCATATTTTTTTTACCAAAAACACTTTTTCGGACAAATTTTCACATTAATTAAAAAATATTAGAAATGGAATATATCTCAGAGCATCGAGTATGAACTATGAACGGTACCCAAATCAAATTTAAACGCATTTTTTATTATTTTTACTGACTTTGAGTTATGACTCCCTAATTACCTTTAAGTAACTCATGACGTCGTTCTAAGAAGTTTCATTTTTTAACTTTTAGTAACAATATATAGACAAATAAATGCCTCCACTGTATATCTGCGAAAAAATATGAGTCTAGAAGTATACCTATTTGTTTTTGAAAAATAAATGTCAAATTGATACCTTATGTGATCTGACTCCTTGAACATATATGGGTTCAGCTAGTTGAAAATATGCCTGAAAGTTGTTGTTTAGGTTTTAGAGTAAGATACTAACCCTAAATAACATATGCTCGTGACCGCCCGCGCCGGGTGACTCTTCTTTTCGGCTCAGTTATTCGTTTCCGCTACGTCTATAAAGAAGGCAATCATGTCCGATTGGGTGTAACATAGATCCTGGGCGACTACTCAGGGTTAGTGGCTAGGCATATTTCGTTTTCTGGTCTTATCTAAACTGTGAGAGGTGCTATGGCACTTCCACAGCGATCCTGCAACAAATACATTTATTATCGCTGTAGCCCATCCAGGGTAGCCCTTTTGACGCCGTAACGGCGGTGTAATGCTAGGAAAATATCATACATGCACATGTAAATATCGACCTCGGCGGAATTTTTGACCCCTTGGTAACATACTGGGAGGTAATTAATCCTGAGCATTTTGCTGCATGCTTCTCCACAAGGACGCTTACCGGACGCACGTCGGGGTCTACCCTGTCGGTCGTGGGCTGTTTCACTTCGGCAGTCAAGTTCCATAGGTGCCGGGATAATCTGATTTAAAATGTGAAGGCGTCGGTAAATGCGATGAATTTTGCGCTTGTATGGATGCCGCCAGAGTACACTTTTGTACGACGCAGTACCGCTAGGCACCACGCCGGCTGAATGGCCGACCCATAATCGTGCGCCTCTGGCCAGAGCGTTGCGCTACACATCTGTGCTTTGGACCACGTGTCATTGGGCCGATATTTGGGTTGCCTGACATTATTAGGTCTGTATTTGCTACGTTATGTTTTGTACGGGATTGGCGTTCGTGAAACAAAGAGGGCGTCGCGAGGTGCTGTTCACCGGTGCTACGTACCCCCGAGTTTCGGGACTCTGTGCACACATTGCCATGGTCAATTTCGAGGCCTTAATGGTGCAGCGACGTCTTCTCAGCTATAGCAGGATAATATTTTCTGACACCCCTGACGCGGCACGTGTCACGCACCATGCTGACCCCTCACGTGACAAAAAACATGTCAATAATCATAATGTCATTGCATGGGGCTATCAGATGGTGAGGACCGCTTGTCAATCGGATGCGGGATTCAAAAGATATAAGCTTCTGACCGGCGTTATGGTCTGTCCGGCCGGGCCGGGTCGGCCGCTTATATGTGATAAAAATCCGGTATTCAATAAGGGCTCGCTGCACGCTTTACGCTAACTCTTAATTAGCAAGAAATATGTACATTCATACCTACCGGCGTGCATGGATCCCGAAGTTGGATCTATGACCCAATTGTATCCCTCGGCATGAAATATGTCAAGATCTAGGAACTTTGTGGATTTCTCGGCTTATTGTGTACCTACATTGTATCCCATATGCATCCCGGGACACAGGAAACAGAGATCCAAATTTCAGCTGGATCCTGGGATCCAGGCACATGTCTGCTTCGCAGACTATTTAGAACTTCGTCTACTTGGAGATTTAAACAAAGTGTTAACGTTCTATGAACGTTCCTGTGTTGCATTTCTTTTTTGCTCATGAGCAATGGAGCAGTTATCAACTTNCCGGTCATGGTGCAATTAGGGCACGCTGTGCCTAGGGTAGAGTGGGGCAAAGCGCCCATGGTGGGTAAAACGCCCACCCATCATATTTCGAAACCATTTGCCATTTTCAGCAAATCTGTAAGCTGTTTTGAAGAACATTGGAGACTTTGCTTACATGCCATTTTTCTGGAGCGCTAGCTCTGTTGCTGAGATTGTGCGGCGAGGTGTAAGTGTTTTGTCAAATATTTTTACGTTTTTGAGGTTTTGTTCTTTTGCTTAACTTTGTGGGATTCCCTGTAATGAGGGTTGTGAAATCATGTTGATGGACAATACATGTTGGTGTGAAGATTCATTTGGACCAAAATTTGTTAGTATACAATTGTGGCGGAATGCTAGGGAAAGCAGAAAGTAGTCAATGAGCTGTGAGGGGTAAAACGCCCATTTACAAGTGGGCAGCGCGCCCACTGGGCGTTTTGCCCCCGTGAAACAGGCACAAATGAAAATAACAGTTGATGTGTTCGTAAGGAATTTGAAGAGAATATTGTACTCTCTCGCGCCGTCTCTCGCCGGAGATGAGTGTTTGCTGAAAACTGGAAAGGGAACTTCTGAATTGACCGGAGTTGCGCCGTCATTGATAGTAAAAACCATGTCATGGTCTGCACGTCCTGATACTCGGTACGTCACCGGCCTAGGTGCTGCGTCATGCGCTATGTATAGCAAGATGACATGAGTACATAATGTAAAAAATCATCCACACATACCTATACTTTTACCAAAGTGGGTTGTGTGGGCGTTCTGCCCCATAGCTGTGGGCGTTCTGCCCCATAGCTGGGGCAAAACGCCCGATTTTGGCAGGGTTCGGATTGTTGACAATTTACGTATATTTGCAGGCACGCTACGCCGTTTCGATGTATTATCGAAGAATTATTGAATATCTACCATGACATGTCTTTGCCTGTCCGAAACATCCATTAGGAAAGGAGATATGTGGCGAGGACGTTGGTGTGGCGCTTGCCCCACCCTACCCTATATGCGCCTTTTGCAAGGGTCTGCGAGAAATCCTACAGCTACCATACAAGTGATCCGATTGTTAATGATGAGTTTATTTTGCTAGAAAAATGTCCGGATCGCGTACTGAAGCTGCATTTATATTCCTACGACGTATATGCTAAGCACATGACGTGTTTTCGCTTAAGGATCACAGTCGGGTGGGCGCAATTATGGCACTCTCCCCTATTGTTATACAGAAAAGGTGATCTAATTTTGTCTTTGAAAGGTTGTAACTCAGTCATTTTTGAAGATATTGACTTCAAACCTGCTACATACATTTCTTGGGATCATCTCAAATATATATATTTTTCGAAAATTTTCGAAAAACAAAACAAAATGTCTTTAGATTTCTCAAAAATTTGATTCTCAGCAAATTTCAAAATCCGAGATAGCAGTTTGATTGCCCAATTTATTACCTGTCGTTTGGTGTATTACAATTTAATTTATCGTTAAAACTGTACTTTTGGACAGCGTTCCCGCAATCCCTCATTAAAAAAAAAAAACGCAGAAACTTGACGTCACTCTGACGTCATTTCCGTTATTTATTTCATTAGCCTCATCTTTTCCATCGGGGCAGAATGTGTCAAATTATGTGGGATAAGGTACATGGTACCTAGTACTACTTAAAGTTTGTGACGATACCGATGTTGTTTAGGAGATATATTGCAGAATTTAACGGAAGAGGGCTATTAAAGGCCCCCCTTCCTCCTCCCCCCAGTAACTCGCGGGTTAATTTGGACTGGTTTTGCATCTTTCCATCTAAGCAGCGGCAGCACACATTTGGCTATCGTAGCATGGAAACACTCTAAATACAGTGGCACTGGTATAGCGATTATGTTTCTTCGTCGTAAACGTTATAGAGGTCACAATCACAGAGATAAAATACTCATGTCCCATGTTGGCATAGGCGGATCCAAGAAAGTGTTATTTGACGTTGGGGGCCAATCCCAAAAATTACGCATAATTTCTGAAACTCATCGGATTTCGCTTGCTTATGTATCAATTAAACTGTTTTTAAAACAAACTTTCTCTAGTAAAAGTTGCTTTAGTTTTACGACAAAACTCAGGAAATGTTGTAAATTGTGCCGATTTTGGTTGGGTTTGGAGGGGGCCATGGCCCTTTGCCCCCCTGATCCGCCCTTGCCATGTTGTAAAGTTTTTGGAGGTAAATGCTACTATTCATGAAACCATAGGCGCCACAGAGTAAATAACATTCGTTTTTTATGTCATGGGGGTAGGTCACGGTGTATCATTGTTTTAAGCAAAACACGTCATTAAAGATGTATGATATCGACTCTGCTCCCCTGACGTTCAGCAGAGAAAGACTCGGCCAGGGGTCGACAAAAGGAAAAGTGGTCACCAACGAAATTCCGGATCAAGGCGGTCGCTGGCATTGGCGAATCCAGAAAAGGATGGCGATACTTCGGGGATAGATTCGATATATCGGGTTGAACGGGTGCGATATATGGCGAATAAGTTCCTGTGCGATATACGGGTGGCGACCATAGCGATATATCGCTGTTTTAGCTATCATTTCTGCTACCTCAGGTCCGCCAAAAAGTTCGCCCCCCAACTTGAAAGTACTTCCCACGCCCCTGTTCACAACCACAGCATCCAAGGATGAACGTTGCCATTTTAGTGTACTTAGGGCAATGCCTGGCGAGACTGGCTCATCTTACCCCACCAGTGGCGGATCCAGAGGGGGGGGCATGGAGCCATGCCCCCCCCTTGGGTCTTGAACTTGAGGGGCACTCTGGCCGCCTGAGGGGGCACTCTGGCCGCCTGAGGGGGCACACTTGTTGCCTGAGAGGGCACTCTTGTCGCCTGAGGGGGCACTCTAGCCGCCTGAGGGGCACTCTTGTCGCCTCACGCCTGAGGGACACTCTAGCCGCTTCAGGGGGCACTCTGGCCGGCTGAGGGGGGCACTCTGCTGACCTGAGGGGCCTTTAACATTTTTCAAAAAAAAATGCTGAAATAAATAGGGCACCCTAAAAATATAGTGACCAAATCCGTCGAGTTTCAGATTTGGGTATAGGTAGGGGCACCACTGCAATTGATGGCCCCCTCCTTGAAGATTTTCTGGATCCGCCACTGTACCCCACCCGCGACCAACTTTGGATAATCGCTCACATGGCGAAAACCTGCAGCTTTCTGCAAATGCCGACTGTCTTACATTAATACTAGCATATGGCTACAGCATCACGGAACAAGACAATATTTATGCATTGATTAACACAAAGCTAGCACAAGTTAAGAAACTTCTTCAAATTTTACTTCTGAGCATAAAAAACAATATTTTCCCAGCAGCTCACTCTCATATGTCTCGATTGCGGCAGCGATTCAACTGAACGGCTGTAGGAATGTCGCCGACTAACAGGCAAAAGATGGGAGCGATAGACATTATAGAAGTGGAGAAATCAGAGTGGCTCATCTTACCCCATACATGCTCAACTTACCCCACTCTCCCCTACCTAATGATTTCATTTATACATAGGTATAATCTATTTGTTAACAATGGAGTATATGCAGGTCACCAAAATATTGGAAATGTTATGTGTCAGAGAAAGAGTATCAAAGCCAAACTTCTAGTACCTGACGCGGGACATCTTTTTCACAACCCTTTGCATTTTTTTTTTTTAATTTCTCAGATTTTTTTTTAGATAAAGCTAACTTATGACGTCACTAACACACGATTTGCACCAAAATCAGCTAAACATTTTTTCTTTTTGGGAGGACTGTACGAATGTATGTAATAGACCAATGGATCCGAAAAATGGGGAAAGATAGCAAATGTCAAGGCTACAATACTGGCTATTCTCAATTTGAATGAAAAAAGTGATTTTTGACCCAAATTTTTCAAAAAAAAACTGTTTTGAAAAAGCGATAAAAAAATTCAAAACTTTTTAAGGATATTCAAAAAAAACGGAATATATTGTTAAATAACTATACTATCAACAACCATGCTAAATTTTCAAATGAATTCTTGTATTTTCGACTGAGTAATGGACATCTAAGGTATGGGTAACTCGAGACCTCAAATTTTGAATTTTCCTTTTTTGTCCTTTTTTGACAGATACAGGACAAATAAAAGCAGCACTGTATTTCTAGACAAAACAGGTCTATAAAAATGTTAAGTTTACGGGTATAATCATTTTCAATTTGATTTTTGTGACATGACTTTGACTTTACTTGACTTTCATTCACGTCCCTTAAATCAGGTGGTAAATGAGTATCAATTGTGTCCTACACGTAAAAAATAGTATGTAACAACATGTGTTGCATGACTTTCGTATAAATTTGCATAGTGACTGTATGTGACCTGACCTTGACCTTGACATTTGGCCAAAAAATCCCGATTAGCTCATTCTGGATTGTTGTGGCATACATTTGAGGCAATCTGGGTGATATAGTTGCAACCAATTGCCTTTGAATGTAAATTATGATCTATACAATTTTGTCTGTAAAATTTTGACCTTTGACCTGACCTTGCGACGTCCCATGGACCTCTAGGGCAACAAAAATTATTTACGTCGATGAATTATCTGGGGCTATCGATTGCGTTTTTCAGCGCGATCGTTTGATTGGTTCCGAAGATACAAGGGGGGGCTAAAAAAAGCCCCCTCCCCCCAGTGACTCGTGTTACAGAAATACCCCAGTGACTGCCGGGTTAACAATTGCTCGAAAAAAATATTATAGTTGATCGTTTGCAGTGGCATAGCCACACAATTTTGGGAGGGGGCCAGACAGTTTTTTTTGGGGGGAGCAGCCAGGTGTTAGACCCTCCAGTCATTAGTATTAAAATCCTGCGAATCTGGGGGGACTCTGACCGGAGCGATCCTGATGGGGGGGGGGCAGACCCAGTGGCGGATCCAGAAAATCTTCCAGGGGGGGGGCCATCAATTGCATGGTGCCCCTACCTATAACCAATCTGAAAACTCGACGGATTTGCGTCCACTATATTTTGAGGGGACCCCTATTTTCAGCATTTTTTTTTAATTGCAAAATGTTAAGGACCCCTCAGGTCAGCAGGGCCCCCCCAGCCGGCCAGAGTGCCCCCTGAGGCGGCTGAGTCCCTCAGCGACAAGAGTGCCCCTCAGGCGGCTAGATGCCCTCTCAGGCGACAAGAGTACCCCTCAAGCGACAAGAGTGCCCCCTCAGGCGACAAGAGTGCCCCTAGGCGGCCAGAGTGCCGCTCAGCGGCCAGAGTGCCCCTCAAGTTCGAGGCACCAAGGGGGGGCCATGGTCCATGCCCTCCCCCCCTCTGGATCCGCCACTGGCGACCCCTTTGGGTTGGGACGCTCTGTCGTTTTGGCCTAGCCCAATTTATCGTTTCAGTGTTTCAGCATCAGCTAGCAAACGATATTAAACTTTATTAATTAGATTGCAAATTGCTTGTTAGGAGTAATCTCATAAGCTTGAAGCTGTCAACATTTGTATGTCAAAATTGTCATTATTATTGCCTGACATCTAGTGAATGCGGGAACAACGATGGAGTACATTTGCAGTTTCTCGGTGCGGCGTCTGAAAATGAATAAATGACCGTTACGCACGGGGAAAGTTATTGAGCATAGATCAGCGCTCGTGGCATGCCGTTGCCAGTTATCGCTCGAAACTGTCAACTTATTGGCGTTGAATATTTGTATCGCGTGAAATAAGGTTATTGGAAACGATATCGGTGGACTGTTCATCTTCCTAGATAATTTGTTGCTGATCAGCAAGCAATTAATGACATTTATTGCGGTAAGGGACGATGTAGCTGCAGTTTTTTTTCATTCGGTTTCACGGATGTTTAAACCCCCGACTATACAAGACTCCGCGCAGTTACAGACAGTGCCCTGAGGAGTAGCAGCTTGCGGACCATGCTAACACCTTTGTTGAGAATTCTCGACACTTTGAGACGATTCTTTGTGACCCTGAAGTGCACCTGTGCCGCCGGCCTGATCTGTCTGGTAAGCATGGGGATCGCCAAGTTTCTGGCAGGCGAAGTCATCACCACAACCCACTACCTGGACGACTTGCCCAATCCGAAAGTCAGCTTCTGTAACTCATTTTACTTACCGAACTCGGCATGGAATGACAGTGCATCTCCGAGAGAGCTGTTCAACGCTCATCGTCCGAACACCAGCGAGACCATCATCTACTTCGACCGCCTTGAAGAGGACGAGGAAACACCGACTAAAATACAAACCAGCGACCAAGTCCAGTACATCGCCCCGCAAAAACGCGACATCGACGACAGCGGAATGCACATCTCCTACTGTCACACTCTGAACACCGCCGAGAAGACGCGCTTCGCCGACTCGCACCAGCTGAACATCGCTCTCCATCAGCTCTCCAACACGGCCTCCATCACGTTCCACTCGGGCGCGCTGCCGAGGTCGACGCGGTACCTCGACTCCCCGGAGTCTGTGTTTCAGCACGTCCTGCATCCCAGCGTCGCCAACACCGCCGTCTACGTCAGCTGGAGCGAGTACCACCGCATCAGCCGACCGGACGCGCCCTGCTCCGAGGTCAGCGACACCTGGAGCTGCTCCGAGCGATGTCGGCTGGAACGAGCCGCGCGCGAGGTCAACTGCGTACCGTTCTTCCTCTCGGACCTCCTCCCAGACCTTCACGCGACCTGCCGCACCCTCCGCGAGTTCGTCGACTTCCACCGCCGCCTCCACCGACTTGCAGCGGTGCAGCGCGGCTGCGGCTGTCCNCTGCTGTCACGTGGCGTGCACCACCGCTGACACGTGGCGTACACCATTGCTGACACGTGGCGTACACCACTGCTGACACGTGGCGTACAACGGTGGCTGCGGCAGCCAAGGGCCGTTATCTGGAAGAACACTAAAATGTATAATTTGGTCGATTGTTTCTCAAAATGTGTGGACGTAGTCGGAAGGATAACAATGCAATAGAAGAATCTCCTAACGACGTTACAATAAATTGATTTGAAATATGAACTTAGTACGATACCCACGTAACGCACGCCCAAATATATCATGATCAGTTTGTTCGCCTTTATTTGCGACGGATATTATGGTTCTTCAGCCATGACGGCTCCTGTACGTACATGCATGGTAATTTCCTTGGCGACTAGAAATACACGACCAAGACCGCTGGTGGCGTTTCGTGTCGTTTTGGCCTTATCATCTAGACCAAAGGTTATAGCCCGGTTGTTGGTCCATAATGCTGAACACACGCATTAGTAACCGGGGGATATAAGCCCGTTTTATTTTTTATCGTGCATAGCATATTTAACCCGGCAGTTACTAGGGTATATATTGTAACACAAGGTACTCTCTTTTTTAGCCCACCCCTTGTATCTTCAGAACCAATAGAACGATCGCGCTGACACAAACGGCAATCGATAGCCCAGGGAATTTCATTGACACCAAACAAAATGTGTAGACCTGGAGGTCACCGGTGACGTCACCTACGTCAAGTGAAGAAAACATATCGGAACATTTCTGATAACACACGTTTGAATGCCGTAACTATGGAATAAGAGAGACGTGAAATATATAGCATGCCTTAATTAACACGTGCATTGGAGGGGGGGGGATTTTGTGCCCTCATATTTTTCGTGAATAGCTCGAAAACGAAGCAATGAAGGTGGTTTTTGTGCGACATTTACGGCAACACAATAGCAGATCGTTTGACGTACAACACAATGAAATTGGTCGTTATTTTTTGTTATATGGATTTGCATTCCAAGATAGCGGCCAGAATCGAGGTGGGCGAAGCGATGTCTTCGGAGCCAACAGCCAGATTGGGATGATTAAAACACCATTCGGTAGCCAGTATCAGTGTTCATCCCCAGACACAACTATTGGACACATTGCTGGTGACCTGTGACGTCACAGAGGTCAAATGATAAAATTGTGACATTTGGCCAGATTTGACATTCGTGTCCTCGTTTGACCTTTAAGATATTTAGCTATGGTCACCTAAGTTAACAAAAATGTAGGTATATCATTATAGCAACTACCTAACTTGTAAGTTTAACCGTTCTAGCTCTCATACTTTCGTAGAGATATCAGGGGAGGCACCAAAGTGACCCCCTCTCCAGTGCGCGTTGGTAGCATATCTACCCCTCTCCAGTGCGCGTGTCAATACATTAACGAACATCGGAGTTCGCACACGTCACCATTTCCCAGTTCGTTGGTATTAAGTTAGGTCATCTCAGGTCAAGAGGTCAAATTGCAGTTTTGGGTTCAGTTTGCTTTGCGATGCATGTTTCTAAGTTAAATTTCATCCTGAGCACAAAACCCCTCCCTAAGACTTCACATATATGCTCAATAATGGGTCATAAGGTCATGATCGAGGTCAGGCACTTAGTCAAGGGGGCAGCGGAGGCGGCCGCCCCCAGGCGCGGATTCCGGGGATTTCGGTCAGGGGGGCGCAGTGCAATAGTTGCGCCCTCCGGGCGCGCCTCCGGCCGCGCCTGGCGAGCCTCGGCACAGGGGGGGGGGCGACCCTGGATCCGCGCCTGGCCTCTTCCCCCTGGGGCTCGACGGTTCCCTTTTCGAGGCCCGGCGGGCCTTTTTCGGCGAGCTGCGCGCGCCGAAAAGGGCCGACGAGACCGCGCGAAGCGCGGTATCATGGGCTCTTTAACCCTGGCCCTACGGGAAACATAGGCTCTTTAACCCGGCAGTCACTGGGGTATTTTCTGTAACACGAGTCACAGGGGGGGCTTTTTAGACCCTTGTATCTTTGGAACCAACTAGACGATCGCGCTGAATCAAACGGCAATCGATAGCTCAGGAAAGTTCATCGACGTAAACTAATTTGTGTTACCCTAGAGGTCAGCAGTGACGTCACAGGTCAGGTCAAAGGTCAAAATCTAGCCGTTCTAGTTTATATCTAGTTTATAGACCATGTTTTCCATTCAAAGCATTTGGTTGCAGCCATCATCACCCAGAGTGCTCTCAAAGGTATGACACACATCCAGAATAAGCTAATGGGGGATTTTTGGCAAAATGTCAAGGTCAAGGTCAGGTCACATAAGGTCACTATGCCCCAAAATTGTACGAAAGTCATGCAACACATGTTGTACATACTTTTTTACTTGTGGAACTCGAAATTGATACAAATTTTACCACCTGACTTAATGTAGAGGATGGTGGAGTAAGATGAGCCACCTTTTTCTTCGTCGACATTGCGGGCATATTAACAAGGATAAACTAGTTATTGATATGTGTACCGATAGTTTGGTCTTTTGTGCACGCCATGGTGCTGCTACTTTTTTATAAAAATTCACGCTTATTAGAGAAAAATTGCACGGAACAAATTGTTACGTGTTGCTCAACTTACCCCATGGGTGGGGTAAGTTGATCCAACTCGTGGGGCAAGTTGATCATTTTGGGCATGCAGAGAATGAAGAGATCGAAACTCCACTTGATTCCTTGTAATTCCCTAGGGGTATGTTTTAGGCATGCTTGTATTTTGTATATTGGGTAGGTATCATTAGGTTATCTATCGGAAGCTTACCCCTTTACTTCTTTTTTCATTCTGATAAAACGGCTGAAACATAAATACTTCATTATTTTCTTATAACATAGCTGATTCAAAAGTTCATTTTGCTTGGAAGAGGCAAAAATGCAATTTGCAACCACAGATCCAAGGATTGAACGGTCGCCATTTAGTGTACTTATGGGCAATGCCCGGCGAGCCTTGGCTATTCTTACCCACCAATTGTTACCAAAGTGGTCGTTAACGACCACTTTGGTAATCGCTACCATTGCGAAAAAAGTATTGGTAGTTACCGACCAACTTTGGATATTCGCTCACATGGGCGAAACACCTGCACGCTTTCTGCAAATGCGACTGTCTGTATATTTAATCTGGCTCTGGCAGCTCACGGAGCAAGACGATATTTATTGCATGCTTACACAAGCTACGCACAAGTTAAAGCACTTCTTTCAATTTTACTTCTGAGCATGGAAACAATATTTTCTCAGGCAGCTTATTCCATATTGTCTCGATTGCGTGGCAGCGATCCCACTGAACGACTGCAAGTTGTTGCCGACTACAGGGCAAAGATGGGCATGATTAGACATTTTATAGAAAGTGGATTAATTCAGGGGATGGCTCATCTTTACTCCATATGCTCAACTACCCACACTTTCCCTACGTGAGTAAAGGTCATAAGGTCAATTCATGCACAAAAGGTCAAAATTTGAAAACTGGATTACAATCATCAATACATTTTTCTAGACCGGTTTTGTCTCAGAAATACAGTGCTGCTCTTTATTTGTCTGTATCTGGTCAAAAAAGGAAAAAAATGACGCCACGAGTTACCCATACTTTAGATATCATCACTAAATCAAAAATACAGTCATCATTTTGACATTTGGTACGGTGGTTGAATATGTATAGTTATTTTACATATATTCCGTTTTTTTAATATCTTAAAAAGTTTTGATTTTTTGGTCATTTTTTCAAAAAAGTACATTTTTGAAAAATTTGAGTAAAAAATCACTTTGTTAAAAATGCGAGATTGCCATATTGTAGCCCTTCACAATTGCTATCTTCTCATGTTTTCGGATTCCGTTTTGTCTACTACATGGCATTTGTACGGTCTCCTAAAGTTTATCTGTTTTTGGTGTCAAAATTTTGTGTAGTGACGTCACTAATTTAGCTTTATCAAAAGAAAAATCCGACGAAATAAAAAAATGTAAAGGGTGTGAAAATGATGCCCGGTCAGGTACCAGAAGTTTGGCGTTGATAACTGCATTATTACAAGAGATATTTTAGATATTCCTCAGGGGGGCTAAAAAAGCCCCCCACCCCAGTGACTCGCGGGTTAACCCTCCTAAAACTATCCCCTGAGGTTGTTCTTGCATACATTTTTACATGTGTGGCTGATTTTGCTGAAATTTGCCTAGTAGCTGAGTTTACAATAATCATACGTTTGTTGGCAAAATTTCATTGAAGTTGGTCAAGAAGTTTAAAGATAATGACGTTTTAGTGACGACTGACGTCATGTTGGTGGAAATACGATAATGTTGAAAAATAGTCGAAATAGGGTTTTGCATCATTTTGCAAAAATAACGGCAGACAAAAATGTCTTTATTTAAAATGGCAATATCTTATTTCGTTTTTTTACCCCAAAAACAAAAAACTTTTTTTAATCACAACAAAATAAAAAATTAAAGGAAGTTTAAAAAAAAACAAACAAAAAATGAATACATGTTAAGAGACCTGAGTATGGACAACGCTCAAACCAAATTTCAAAGCAATATCTCTAATTTTGACTGAGAGATCGGTCCCCAAGTGTGAGAAACTTATGACGTATTTTTTTACTTTTTTTACTTTTTGATCAGATACGAAAAATGTAATATCATTTTGGATTTCTGAGACAAAGCTGGTCTAGAAATATGGTTTCTTATTTACATTTATCAATTTCAAATTGTGAGGTTTTCTGACAGAGCAAAATCGCTATTCTTGACGTGGTTGAGTCGAGGTCATCCACTTGACCTGCAAGGTCACCCGTTAGTCTGGAACCTAAACATTTGATACCGTTAGATTCCTCGCATGACGGGAAACATGCTGGTTTTTGCTGTGTTGCTCTATGTTGCTATGTTGCTTGGTTTGGAAGTTAACAGGAGGGGTTCGTTTTAGGACCCCCGTAGGGGGAAGGTGAAAAAGCTCCCGTAGGCGAGGGTTAACCCGCCATTGACTGGGAGGGGAAGGGGCGAAAAACGCCCCCCTCAGGGATTTTCAATTCAAAATAGCTAAAAAACGAGCAGTGCTTTCAACGCGAAACTTCTCGTACATTCTCCTACATCAATTTTACGTCTTCAGTGAGAAAACAATTTGTTTCGAGTTATATCAAATTCAGTGACGTCACTACACACGACTTTGATACAAATATCAGCTAAACTCTAACAGGCTGTGCAAAAGTCATTCCTAAAGCTGTATGCGATCATATCACGTCAAAAGATATCAAATGACAAGGGGTAGAAAATAGCTATCTCGGATTTTTGACAATTTTGAATTTTGACCCCCATTTGTTTTTAAATACCCTCAAAATCATTTTTCATATTTTCAACAACAAAAAACGGGTGATATGTAAGAAAACCACATATGTACCAGGAACGTAGCCAGGGGGCACAGGGGCATGCCCCCCTGAGCAAAATAAATTAACACTAGATATAATGGGATTCTCTGACGATCCGACCCCAATAGCGGATCCAGGGGGGGTCAACCAGGCCAT
The DNA here is from genome assembly GCA_014673585.1 of Semibalanus balanoides. Classification (NCBI taxonomy): domain Eukaryota; kingdom Metazoa; phylum Arthropoda; class Thecostraca; order Balanomorpha; family Balanidae; genus Semibalanus; species Semibalanus balanoides. The sequence continues at coordinate 17,123 of VOPJ01002579.1, forward strand.
GCCCCCTCCCTTAACAGCCTTGAAGAGGAGCCAACATGTCTTTTGCCCCCCCCCAAAACGTTAACAATTAATTGTAAAAATTGTCTTTACAGCAGTCAAAATATTCACATTGAAAAACTGGAAAATTTCGCGCCGCTTCGCGGCATGTCACGAGTTTTGCAATTGTCTATATAAATTTGGAAAATGGAAAAATGGATCCCATTAAGTGTCTGGCAGAGGCTCTCCTAGGCTGATCCCAGGGCCACTCCACGTCATAAATACCAGTAAGACGCCGGCGAAGGACGAGCGAGTCCGAATAAATCCGCGTCAATTTATCACCCGCCCAACGGAGGTTCGTTTTGTGCAAAGCATGCGTTTTAAATTGTTTTCGTTATGCGGTGTTTTGCCGTCCAATATAGATCCGAACTAATCGATGAATCTTTGAACTAAATGGGTTTTGTAGCGTTATTTTTAATTTGCAATTATAAGCTTCATGTTTGTAAGCAAAAATTCATTTTTGGGGTGGGTATTAGATGGATTGATTGCCGCTTTACAGCTGCATCATTTTTATTTGGTTTAGCACCCTTTGGTTTTTTAAGCTACGGCGGGTGTAATGAAGGCAAATATTATAAAATCCGGCAATACAAATATTACAGGCAGATTTTTAACAGCGAAATAACTGCATTAAAACCTAATTTTTTGCAGGCATTTTAGAGACGGTACACTTGGTCTTACGATTGGTGTTTGTTTTTTCTCGCTTCACGTCCCGTAGGTGCTGGCACTGATTTGAAATTGTGAAGACGTCATAAAACTCATGAATTTGCGCTGTATACCAGTAACTTTGCACGTACCACGCGCCGCTGATTCGGACACATAGTGCATTACGCCGGCGGATCGTTTCTCTACGCATCTTGCTTTGACCTCGTGTCTTTTTGCGACTTTTTGGTTGCCGAGATATAGGTCGGTATTGCAACGATGTTTTGTAGGTTAATTTTTAGTAAACGAAACCAGAGGTGCCACGTGCGCACGTGCAGTGTGACCCAGGAGTTTGACCTGTGCAAAATTGCCAGTGTGTGGTCTCCAGGGCCTCACACCACAATTTAGCTTTATAGGTCAGCCGTTTCTCAGCTACAAGCAGAGATTAAATACCTTCCCGACTCCTACGCGGGCACAGTCACGCTGCACTGGCGGAGTCCAGAACCTGGGCATGGGGGGCTAAATTAAAAAAAAAAAGTTTCTCAAATTTCGAAAAACCTCATCGGAATTGGCTCCTTTGTACCTTACTGAACGGTTTTAAGACCAAATATGCCTTTGTAAAAGTTTATTATTATTTCCCTCTACAGTGGATATAATGTAAAATTTCGTCAATTTTTCAGGCAATATGGGGGGCGGCTAACGCCCCTGCCGCCCCCTGGATCCGCTAGTGGTCACGCGTCATGCTGACCCATCACATTTTGAGAAAAAACATGTCAATAATCATAATGTCATTGCTGGGCTATCAGATGGCGAAGACCGCTTGACAATCGGATGCGGGGTTCAAAAGATATAAGCTTCTGATCAGCGTCGCAGTCTGGCCCGGCCGGGCCCGGCTGAGCCGGGTCGGCCGCTTATATGTGAGAAAAATCCGGTATTCAATGAGGACTCGCTTGCGCTTCGCGCTCGCTCGTAATTAACTTTTAGACGAATAACATGTTAAAGGAAATAGTTCACCTTCAACATGGGTTTTTGAACTGAGATAGCAGTTTTGTACCCGTGTGGGAAACCCCCTAACTGCAAGTTTCTGGGCTGAAAAGGGCCTCCAGCCGAATATATTTGACTTTTGTCGAAAGACTGTGGCCTCACACGGCTGGGCAGAGGCGCCTACAGTCAATCTTACGAGACTAATACATTCGAATCTGATTGGCTGTGCCGCGTTTGACGTTGCGGAGAGTTACGCATATAGTTTTGATGAAATTAATAATTTACGTCATTCTGTCCTGAATCGGCGCGATGTATGGCTATTTTTGACATTATGCAAATAAGTTGTATTTGACAATATAATCAGAAAAAACAACAATCCAATGTGAACTTTTCCTTTAAGCTAGTCTCCCGAGTTCCGAAAAAAGCGACGCGAACACAAAAGACGCGAACATCGGCAGTAGGCGCCCGGAAGCTGCACCACCGGTGCCAAACTTGCTGGACTGAAGAGCTAATAGTGGGGACCAGTCCAGGACCATCTTTCTCAGGCTCCTCACGATCCACATGGTCCATTTATACGTAAAAAAACGCTCAGTCTCTTGCAGCTTTTAAACAATTTACACCGTTACCAGCTATGACGTGTTACAGTTCGGTACATATGTGTATAGTTAATATTATAATATGTATACTTGGTACTACCAGGAATAAGAGAATAACAATAGGAATAAGAGTTATTCTCTTATTCTTGGTACTACTGACCGCCGACTGCCAGCGGTCATCGTGATTTACTATCCAAGGCTAATGTATATACAAAGCTACCTTCTTTTCCATTTGTTATGCCGAGATTTGCAACCAGGAAAACGGGTTACCCGAGGCTTGGCTCCACTCGCGGTCTGGTTTTTATATCAAAATTCCGTTTTCCACGACCCAAGATACTAATTTTCCCGCAGCTTCACAGCGCCACATCCGCGGCGCTCGTCCCGGGAGACAAAGAGACACACTCGGCCCGGGAGACAAAGAGACACACTCGGCCCGGGAGGCAGAGAGAGAGAGGCTCGGCGGACGTGTGAGTTTGTATTGAGCTGTGCTACCGGCGGCCGGCCGACGCCAGGTACGTGACTGGCGCGTCTGAGATCGAGGAACGCCGGCCACACCCGCACTCGATATGTGTGTGGTGGGCAGAGAGCGGCGACCGCTGGACACGCCGGGCACACCCGGCACCGGCTCTGGACACACCGCCACTTCACACACATACACACAGACAGACAGACGCAGCGGGACGGTCGACAGCGGGAAGCATTATTAGTGTCGGCCGCCGCAGACACCGGCTGCCGTCAACACACGCGCGCGCACAGCTGTCGTAGACTGAGGCGCGCCGGACAAGCCACGCAGAGCCGGCAGCACTGCACGCAGAGGACTGCGGGCCTCGCACACCTCTACCGAAACTGTTAAAATAATACACGACGGAAGAGAGCGCGCAACCATAAAACCACACCGCTGATAGGTGAAGAGCCTGGTATACAGGTAGTATTAAAACACCACTATTTCCCTCTAAAGAAGAAAAAATCGGGCAACGCCCGCCGTACAAAACGCAGGACGAGTGACGACTGTCTTTGGTTTGCCATTGATAGCGCGGGAGAGAAGGCGGTAGTAGCCCCGGCCGAATTCAGACCGATTCCGGACGCACTCTCGAACTACGCCACACACGCACAGAGTACAGACACTACTCAGACGATGGACCACACACATACAGCATTGTCAGGCATTGTCAGATCGGGCAGTCGGGAGACAGGACGTCAGAGCCGGCCACAGCTCCGGGACAGGGAAGCAGCCAAACGCAGGATCTCCGACGAGGGGCAGGCCGGCCGGGGAGCTGGGAGCAATTAGGAGGGGTGTCTGAAGGAGCCGTGCGGGACTGAACATGCGACGGCGACAAGCCCGCGGAACAGAACAGGGGGGAACGCGCGGCGGCCGCACATGCTACGTTGGCAGCGTGGCGGCGGGGAACCGAGGGGGTGTGGCGGGAGGGGCGGGGAACCGAGGAGGTGTGGCGGGGAGGGGCGGGGAACCGAGGAAAGGTGTGGCGGGGGCAGGGGCGAGGGAACCGAGGTGTGGCGTGGCGGGGAGGGGCGGGGAACCGAGGTGTGGTGTGGCAGGAGGGGCCAGGAAGCCGAGCCAGACCAGACGCCGGACGTTGGCAGTAAGAGCGTACACTTCCCATCTCAGGCCATGGTGTGGTGTACGGTCCCAGTCCGGTCGCCCGGCCCGACCCGGTTCGCGGCGGACGCGCACCGAGCGGCGGGTCAGAGTGGAGCGGCACCCGAACAAACGCCGCCGCTGACAAAGCAGGCCGGCCGTAGCGCCGCCACGGGCAAGACGGACGGCTCTAAAAAGCACCACAAGGTATTGTCTCAATTCGAAGGCAACGCAAACGCGGCAAGACAAAACGCTACGAATGAATAGCGGACGTGCAAATTACGGCATATATAAATAGGAGGGATGCGGGGAGCCTGGGGGTGGAGCCAACGGCGCCCCGACAGACCTCCGGCGCGGTCCCTGGCGAGACAGAGCGAGCAGCACGGCTCCGGGCTAATAAGGTACAGAGCAGGAGCGGGAATCCACCACCACCGATCGCTGCCGTCTCTACACACTCGCCCAAACCCCACATATCACCCACACACAACCCACATACCCACACGCAGACGGAACTACTCCAGACGCCGGGACACGGAAGCAGGACACAGCTGCCGATGCCGGCCCAGGCTGGAATGGGGTGTCCCGTCCGGGATCACCCAGTACCGCACAAACACACATACACACGGAGGGAGAGACGCACACAGCTAGCCTGTGACGCCGGGAGGCGGACCGCCGGGGGCCGGGGTCACTGTCCGCAGCGCGCCTCGTGATGCGTAGCAGCAGCGAGGAAGCGTCGTTCACACCGGCCGGACGACTCTAGCAGCCAGCAGAGCACCAGGTACCTGTACTGGACAGAGCCACAGTCACGGAGAGCTGGAGCCGGCCGCGGCTGCCCACGGACGGAGCGGCCGCCGCCGAGCTCGGGCCGCGGCGGCCAGACGCGCGCACACGGCCAGCCAGCGCCACGCGCTCCGGGTAGGCCGCCGTGGCTCAAACTCGGCTGGCGGCGGGCGGCTGGCGGCGGAGGCAGGCGTCGCTCAGGCGAAGTACATGACCTGGTTGGTGTCCTGGTGGACGGTGACGGCGCGGGCCATGGCCGACGGCGTGCGGTCGTCAGAGTTGCCAGACAGGTGTGAGCCCTCGCCCGAGCACGACGAGTGGTAGGTCGGGTCACTGAAACACGGGGCCAACGCGGCGTCAGGCGCGTCGACAGCCTGCGCCGCTCACAGAGCAGATCAAGTCTGAGACAACTGGCAACCTAACGCTGGAAGGTACGAGTGCCCCGGCACGAACGCAATGCTGTCTACGGTAAAACAATTAACCCGGGGTAAAAAGTTTGTTTATCGCTGTCTGCGGCAAAAAATGAGCCCACCTCACTCGACGGTGACGATGACAACAGACTGAAGCATACATCAGCTGCATTGCATGCATAAAAGGAGACAATTACTGCACTGAGCACACCCAGTTGAGGCCGCGTTATCAGCTGACCGGGCCGTCAGTAAGCCACCCCCGAGTACCGGTATGCCCCCCCTCTCTCGCTCCGTCACTCACCTGTCGTGTTCCTTCTCGACGAGATGGTAGCGGGCGCGGAACGCCACCAGGTGAGCGTAGTAGGCCGGCGCCGGGATACTGACGGAGCGTGTGCAGCGCACGTACGTGTGACACAGCTGGGATGAGCTGCTGCAGCTCGTCACTGTCGAACCGGTTGTCGTCCCACAGCACGTGGTAGTGGCTCGGACGCGACGTGCCCTGCGCGGTCACACGACCAACAGGTCAGTCCGGCCGAGAGAACACCGCTACCCGAGGCTGAACCAACGACTGACTGGCGTTGTGTCGCCAGTTGAAGAGAGACGTAACAAGGCTCTTCAAAATCGTGTGCATAGATAGCGCTTAATTAACTGTTATGTCTAAACAAGGTGACATGAACACTACCACGACCTAGACCTAAAGGAGTCAATGAGCAAAAATCGCACCTCGGTATCATAAATAAGCTATAATAGCATGATCTCGAAATTATTAATCTGATCAAAAGCGTACTCTCTAAAGAGGAAACATTTGAATATTTTCCATTGACTAGGATAGGGGGCCGGGGGTCGCGAGAACGACCTGACAAAGGTCACCAAATACATGAAGTTTATGATAAGTGAATGATACTTAGGGCCTAATTGAATCATATTACTTCTAAAACGATCGGTGAAACACAGGCTGCGGCACAACTGCAAACTTATTTTTAAGCTGGGGTCATTTACCCCGACCCGAGATGACGCAAGGTGAAAGATTCCACACATTACGGGTAATTAACGCTCCGCTCTCCGCCAACACGGCGGGCCGTCAGCGCTGCCCATCCGGGCCGCCTACCTGGATTCCCTGGTGAGAGCAGAGGTAGAAGTCGAACTCGGTCGGGTGTGTGATGTGGGAGTCGACAGTGGTACCGGCCGGGATGTTCCCACTCTTCCCGCTCTGTTCCTTCTTGTCGGAGCAGAAGAGGCGCGTGTGATGGCGCTTCTGCACCACGATGAAGGTGATGCCCGGCTTGTAGTCGAGCTCGAGCTTCATGCAGGCCTCGCGGATGGCGGTCAGCTCGTGCTGCAGCACCAGCTGGAACTGACCCTCGGACACGCCGTCCCGGTACATGATGATGCGGTTCGGCTTGAAGCGGGTCGACTTGAAGAACTGCACGAGCAGCTCGCGCACCATGTAGCTCAGCTCCTGGATCACCTCCTGGAACAGCAAACAGCGTGTCAGGAGAGGTCATAAATCGTACACAATATACAAATGAATCTAGTTTCGCAGAATAAATCCCGATAAAACAACCATCAACTTACGTTGTCACTTGTCACTGTTGTGTGAGTGTGGAGTTGAGACACATCAGAAGCATGGCCTGCATAGTTAAGTGAAATTATAAAACTGACCGGCACCTGAACCTGAGGTCAGGTCAACGTTAGATTTAGGTGACATTTGGCACATTTACGACACGTTTCGAGGTGAATACGATGGTGAAACTTGATTGCTCTATCTGGATTCTGTACCGGGTTATTGGATAACAGCTCTGCAAGACCACGTCACAGTCAGGTGACCAAAGTTGACCCAGAAGAGGTCACGAGGCAAACATGCCACCCGGCTTCTTGCTTTCGGTACAGAAGTGCTCGAGGTTGTTGAAACTGTTACAAATTTAATCATCTCTTGCGGTTATACACGCATTTTACTGTTCCAATCGACTTACAATGGGGAATCACGAAATCTGACTGACCTGAGGTCAACGATATAAAAGAGGATGACAAAAATGGAAGTAAGTACTTATGCCCTCATCACATTTTAAATCGCTAAACCGAACGCAGTTATTGCGGCACAATCATAAACTTCTTAAAGGATGGATTCACTGCAGATGCCTTAATTACATGACCTCGAGATAAATAAGTGACCACAATTTTGAGGAACTTATGCAGTTGATGTATGAGTAGCCTACGGACAAAACAGGGCCTACAGAGCGCCACAGTTCCCCGCTAACCCAGGGGGAAATGGTGAGCAGGGGAATGGTGATCGCGGCGGGCATCATGCAGATCACGGCGGGGTGGTCAGGCATCTTTCAGCCCACTGCGGTTGTCACCGGGATTAACGAGCCACCCACTGACCTGTCTGCTGCTGCTGGACGCGGACAGTGGCCGCGTACCGGGACGGGTGACCGTCCATGGAGCCCACTACTGCCGCGATCGACGGCTTCTTGTTGTCGCCGGCCGGCGGGTGGGTCACGTCCGCCCCCAGGAAGATGACCGGTTCGTTAAACACCTGCAACGTGGGGGGGGGGACGTCAGCGGGCCGGCAGGTGGGTGGCTGGGGAGGGTTCCGGCCGACACGACCAACACGGACAGACAGACGCCACAGCCCTGACGCGGCCCACCTCGAGCCGCCGCCGGCTGCACACCACTGACCTTGGGTCGGATGCTGGGCACCAGGATGCTGTTGACGCCGCCCAGCTTGACGTTGATCTTGAGGCAGAGGTTGGAGAGCGTCTGCGGCGACGTCTTGTTGACGTTCTTGGCCTGGACGCACTGGGTGGCCAGTCCGAGCACCGTGTCCCCCACCCGCTTCACCTCAGCTGCAGGGTACACAGCACATAGCACAATCAGAGATGACACGGTAACAGAAGTACACAGCACATAGCACAATCAGAGATGACACGGTAACAGAGTACACAGCACATAGCACAGTCAGAGACGACACGGTAACAGAGTACACAGCACATAGCACAGTCAGAGATGACACGGTAACAGAGTACACAGCACATAGCACAATCAGAGATGGCACGGTAACAGAGACAGAGACGTCACCTCAGCTGCAGGGTACAGCACATAGTACAATCAGAATGACACGGTAAGAGAGTACACAGCACATCGCACAATCAGAGATGACACGGTAACAGAGTACACAGCACATAGCACAATCAGAGATGACACGGTAACAGAGTACACATCACATGGCACAATTCAGAGATGGACCGGTAACAGAGTACACAGCGGCCATAGTACAGATCAGAGATGGCACGGTAACAGAGACAGAGACGGCACACAATGACGCACCGTGATAGTAACAGAGACGGCACACAATGAGCGATGACGCACAGTAACGGAGACGTCAATGAGACATGACACGCAGGTACAGTAACAGAGACGGCACACAATGAGAGATGACGCACAGGAGTAGACACATACGGCGAGAGACACGGTGTACGGAAACATCCTACTCCACTACAGATCAGTCTGCTCGCTGAGTATTGTTTATTGGTATTTAAGGGCGCGCCGACACCTTTGGGTCAATTTGCGCCCATGCCCGCTGGGTAGCGAGGGAGAGGGAGGGGGCTGCGGCGACGTACCGTAGACGGGTGTCTTCCCGGGCAGCACTACCACCACCAGCTGCAGACCCTGGAAGTTGGTCTTGAGGTAGCCGAACATGGGCTGCACCTGGTCCGGCCCCGTGGCGTACTTACAGAAGCACGGCTGAAAATGGCAGGGGTCAGGGTCAGCTGTTGAGCGGCACCAGACGCCACCCTGATCCGGGCACAATATTACCAAATACCGTGAATGATGGGTACGTACGGCATATTGGTACGCCGGCCCGCAAAACTCCTGGGACCTCCATCATAAGCCTAGCGCTCTACTGACTAGTGATCTCGGCAACGAGATGAAGACGAACCAAACGCCGTGGTGACATAAGTGCAGCATTTTGAGTAATCCATTCCACGAGGATGCCGTACTTGCGCATTCCACGGCACCTTGGTAAGATTGAGGCCCCGGACAGATTCACTGGCCGCGACACTGATGGGACCGGAGCTCCAGCGTCTGTGTGACCGGGCGATATTAGCTGCTGGGAATGACCATTCTGTAATTATTTTTGGAATGTCAGGGAGCGAAATAGGCACCTGTTGATACTTGATATGTAAAAAGTGCAGTTCGGGAAACAAACGAATGCATTACTGATCTCTTATTGCATGCAAATTAAGATGCACACTCACGCCGGCCCGACACACATTTAATGAGTTGAGTTCTGTCACGCGACCCGTCCTGTGCGCTCCCACCCCACCCCAGTCCCGCAGACCACTGGTTGAGCGCCACAATTCAGGTCCGGCACCCGACCATACTGCAGCTCTAATCCGGCCGATGGACAACCCTAGTGCGGGACGAATGTTCCGTGTTCTTGTTCTCGTTTCGTCTGTCACGTGTATGTATGTTTTGCAACTCAGCTCTGCTGTCTTCTGAAGCTGACAAGTTCTGAAGTAAAAGTACTTACAAGACAGACTGTTTGAGGTTACACCAAACAGGGTTAAGTCAGTGGGGTGGGGCAGACACCGAGGGCTAGTCTAATAGTGATTTAAATGTCAGCAATTAACATAAATGAAAACAACTCGTATCCACAACTTCAGTCATGCCATCTGAAGCTGACGTGCGTGTGCATGAGCTAAAGATCGGTGACGGACGATAGATTGGAGTCCGTTGGACTGAGTCCGAACCCCGGGAGGCCCCCCCCCCCCCCGGTTGGGCCGGCCCGGGGGGGGGGGAGGCGCCGCGCTGGCCGTCTCTGTCTCTGTCTCACCTGTCTATGATGGGCATGCCGGCGTCCGCGTTGAGAGATCTCCTGCAGCTTGCTGGTGGGACAGTTCCTCCAGCGCGTCCTCGCTGCCAGCGACTCCTGCGGCGCGAAGCACGGCGATCGCGCCAGACGCGGATTCTCGGACCCGACTGGTAGAACGGTACCTCGCATGTCCCAGACGCCGGCGTTCGGCACCGCCTGTTGCTTCGTCTGGCAGACCGGGGCGGAAGACAGCGGGGGTCAGCGCAGCGGGGGTTAGCACAGCACAGCAGGACGCCACGCACCGGCAACAGCTGATCAATGCAGACGCAAATAGTGTGACCGACGTGACACCGATCTGGCCACCTTAAATACTTTTAACTAAGCTCGAGGTCTCGTCGCGACTCAACCTTTTGCGTCGCCGTCCTAGTACGGCCATCGGTTCGAAAGGTAGCCCGGGGCCACTTCAAGACGAACACTTCAACACGGACTGCCTCCCCAGTCACCGCCCCCTCCCCCCGCCACTCAGCCCGTAGCGTTCAGCTGAGGGCAGACTGAAGCGACCTGAACCTCCCCACATCCCTGGAATCAACCGGACAGCAGCGACTGGAGCCAGGACACTGCCTATACACAGCAACTGTCCCGACAGCTTATCCACCACCACCACGACACCGCCGCCCGGCTGCGGCACGGTCCACTCACCCGTCCTCCGTACTGGAGACGCGGCGGAGGCAGGACGCGGCCGCGGACGTCCATCATCTTCTGCTCGATGTTCAGGCCGAACTCCTGCACGTACGGGTCCGTGTTGAAGTCGGCCCACACCTTCCTGATGAGCGTGTTGATCTCGCGCTCGCGGTCCGGCGCCGAGCGCGCGGTCGCCTTGATCATGGTGGAGGTCTGCATGTCCGTCAGCTTCTTGATGCAGCGCTGGCCGGCCACGATGGTGCACACCTGGATGGACAGACAGACGGGGTAATGGTCAGCCTGACTGGTCAGCACGGCACAGAGTCGGACTATACCAGCACACCCTCGGCAGCCGGAGGAGAAAGGCGGCGTCCATCTGACAGGCTATGCACGACCGGCAAATACTGGTATTGGCTGTATGGTTAGATCGGGATTCAAACCTTAGCGCCGTAGATGTTACGAGGAACACATAAATAGCACACTTGTAAACTCGTCAACACTCAATAATAAATGCAGTGTCCTACGATTATAAATTTTGGGCGTAAAGCGACACCTTACAAGATATAATATTCCACTCCTTTTTCCCAATTGAAGGACTATTTTCCACTCTTTTTCACTTTTGAGATAATTTTTTGACTCATTTATATTAATATGTAAAAAGCCAGAAAAATGATCAAGTTTTGTTTAAAAGCAAAATGGGTAAATTCTTGTAAAAGGCTCTTTTTGAGGTATAATTTTCCACTCGTTTTCCTGATTTTCAGTCTGAATTTTCCACTCTGCACCCTGGCTTTAAAGCAATTCTAGGACACTGAATAAATGTGAGCCACAGCTCAAGCCTGCCTGGAACTCTGTAGCCGGCGCCACCTGATCGGACGCGTGCGATGCGTGTCAAGACGCCAGGGGCTCCAGCATCAGGGTCCAGGGTCGGGCCGGGGCGGGACTGACCTCGAGCGGCAGGTAGGTGTGCTTGTGCTCCTGGCCGACCTGCAGACACGGCAGGTGCGGGAACCGCAGCTTCATCCGGTACTTGTCCAGGAAGTACTTGGCCACGGTGCACTCCACCGTCTGGCCGTTCTCCAGCTGTAGCGGGAACGACTGCATCTGCGCCGGCCGGCGGGTCACGTTACACACGCGGTACTTGCGGCGCATCGATCCACAGTGAGTGATCTCGATCTTCAGGCCGCGGATCTCCTTGGTGAACTTGACTCGCTGCGAGTCGGTGAGCGGCTTACGCTGCTCGCTAACCTCACGGATGTCCAGCACCTCGCACATGAACTCGATCACCGCCTGAGACTTGTAGAACGCCGTGGCCGACACTGAAAACGGGACACGCACGGTCAGTAGCGGTGATGGTGTCACCGAGTCACTAGTGAATGGTGATCCGACTTCGCCGCACCAACGGCTAGTCAGACGCAGCCCATCGACACCGCAGTCAGGACAGCGTTCATACACTTCCACACTCAGACAGACGGACCAGGCTCAGACAGACGGACCAGGCTCAGACAGACGGACCAGGCTCAGACAAGAGCTGACCAGGCTCAGAAAGAGGGACCAGGCCTCGCGACGCGATTTCCAGGATGGTTCATGTGACATAATTCACGAGGGTCAGCAGGCTCAGCACAGACGGACAAGGCCTCAAGACAGAACGGAATCCGCTCAGACACGACCCGAGGACACAGGGGCTCCAAGACATGACGGGACCTCTCAGGCTCAGAACCATGACGTGAACTGAAAGAGTGCCAGACAGACGGACGCAGGTCTCAGTACAGACGGACCAGCTAGACGGACGGACCAGGCCTCAGACAGACGGACAGGCTGGGACAAGGATGGACAGGCTCAGACAGACGGAACCCGGCAGACAAGACGGACCAGGCTCAGACAGACGGAAACCAGGCTCAGACCAGAACGGACCAGGCTGCAGACAGACGGGACAGACTTCTAGCACCAGACGAGAACCAGGCTCAGGACCAAGTGACCAGGCTCACGACAGTGAAGACACGGTTGCAGACTAGACGGACCAGACTCAGACAGACCGGACCAGGTCTCAGACAGACGAGGACCAGAGCTCGACAGCGGACGCAGGCTTCAGACGGGCAGCCAGGACCGGATGGCTCGGAGACAGACGGGCAGCGCAAGGCTTCAGACAGACGGACCAGAACTCATGACAGAGGGACAGGCTTCAGACCAAGGGACGGACTCTAGAAGCTCTGAACACGATCGGACAGGCTCAGACAGAACGGACCAGGTATGACAGAGAACGGACGGTATTTGGCTCAGACAGACGGACCAGGCTCAGACAGACGGACCAGGCTCAGACAGACGGACCAGACCCCACTCCCAAACCGGCCGCCATGCACAGTAACTTGCTTGTCATGACAACATGCCATGGCAACAGAAACACTCGGGGTTCCTCCCACTAGTTTAGTCGGCGATTCCCGCCGTCCCGGCGCCGTCCTGAGCCGGACGGCCGCCGAGTCCTTCTCCTCACCGTCAATGTTGAGCATCATTTTCCACTGGCTGGGCCGGACCGACTGGTGGAAGCCGAACCAAACCTCCCGACCGCCGCCCAGCGGGTGGTAGTAGCCCTCGGGCGCCGAGAAGAAGGACCTCCCCACCGGCGTGTACTTCATGGAGGGCAGATGGCGCATCACCACGTCCAGCGCCTGGACGGCGTCATTGGGGATGGCGCGCTGCCGGCCCTCCAGCGCCTCCTCCAGCTGGTACAGCGATATCTGCGCCTCCCAGCGGATCGACACGTGGAACACGCGGTCCTTCGCCTCGCCCGGCAGCGTCACCTCCAGGTCGACCTTCTCCTTGCCGATCGGCAGCGGGTCGCGCGTGTACATGTTGCTGCGGCCGTCGAACACCGGCTTCATCGTGCTGAAGATCTTGGCGTACGAAGTAACCATCGTCTCGATGATGTCTCTGCCGGAGTGAGGGGAGGGGACAGGTTAGTGACCGTACCTACTGATCCGCGGCACGCAGACTGAACGGCAGCAGAGCACAGCTGCCGACCAGCACAACAGCCACAATCACCTCCTCTCCACCCCCACCCCCGTCCCACACAAATGTCCAGCCTCCATCAAAACCTCGCCAGACAGACACACCGGCAGCGCGACCCTCCCGGGAGCTGGCGGTGCCGGCGACGGTGACGTACCTGTTCACCTTCCTGGGACACTTGTCTGGCTGGATGCCGATGATGTAGTGGTGGACGAAGCCGCGCGGCATGCTGATCTGGAAGTGGTTGGCGCGCAGCTGGATGCCGCGGCCCTCACGGCCCAGGTTCGGCCGGCGCGGAGCCGAGAAAACTGAAACACGGCAGCAGCAGCTACAGAACCACGGCACGGGGAGCGGACACGGCACGGGGAGCGGACACGGCACGGGGAGCGGACACGGCACGGGGAGCAGACACGGCACGGGGAGCAGACACGGCACGGGGAGCAGACACAGCACGGGGAGCGGACACGGCACGGGGAGCGGACACGGCACGGGAAGCGGACACGGCACGAGGAGCGGACACGGCACGAGGAGCGGACACGGCACGGGGAGCGGACACGGCACGGGGAGCAGACACGGCACGGGGAGCGGACACGGCACGGGGAGCGGACACGGCACGGGGAACGGACACGGCACGGGGAGCAGACGCACACACATACAGGTGCCACAGGTGGCGCCACCGCGGGAAGCGCACTTCACGTGCAGGAGTCAAGCCAACTACTGAACCGTGTCAGCGGGTCACACTGTGACCGCCACAGACGGTACCCTGTTCCACTGGTACCCTGTGACAGGGTCCTATGGTAACACCCGCACCGTTTTGTTCAAAGCTAAATTGGTAGGGCTAATTTGTTGCTTTGTATGCTGGCTGCAGAGGTCACGTGGGACCCTCTTGTTGAAATGCCTAGCCTAGCGGTACTGCCGAGTGTTATGTGCGGGGGGGGGGGGGCGCCAGTCATGAGAGAGGGTGGGAGATTTAACTCACCGGGCACGTGGCCAGGAGGGCGGGGTACGTGTCGGCGCTACGCGGAGTGGGCTGACGCCGCCCGCCGGTACTCACAGGCACGTCGGCCAGGAGGGCGGGTACGGTCGGCGCTACCGCGGAGGGGCTGACGCCGCCGCCGGTGGAGTGCAGCAGCGTGACGGGCGTCATTCCGGCCGGCGGTACCACCGAGCCAGCCACGGGCGGCGCCGTCTGCCCGGGCTGGCCAGCTGCAACACACACACACACACACGCGCGCAGAGTCAGCACACAGTCACCGGCGGTTACACCGAGTCAACTGTTTGCCACACACACACATTCACTTATTCCACAACAGAGGTCCATAATAAATACAATGGATGGGACATTTTGTATAAAAAGTATCACAGTTGTGAAAAACAACTGTGAATAGGTGTAGAATCCCACTGGTTTGTTCACGATGATGATGATTTGGGCTTAAGGGCGCCTCAACTCAATGGTTATGTGGCGCCCATACTGGTTTGTTCACATTTTGTCTTTTGCACCAAATAAAGGTTATTGTAAACTAGGGTAATAATTTCACAGAATTGGAAAACTTTTAGCATTGCTCAGACTTTATAAAAAGTATACACATTCCCATGCGATATCACCAAGGAAAACATGCATTTTTATCATATCCCACAATGTTTTCTAAACAATATCCAATCCAGTATTATTTGTTTCATCTCAATGAGCAATGTTTGGAGAGATAATCACATTGTATTACAGAGAAATCTTAATGGTTACATAAGCACTGCATATTTCACATTCTTGGGGCAACATTGAGCTATTTCATTGTTGTTCCCTTCCCCAAACAATGGCATCAGATGAAGACCATCTGGAGCATGTAGTTAAAAATACACACCATCATTATATTTGTAAAGGATTCTAGTAAGACTTTGTACATATAAAACACCATTATATTGCTCTAATGATTACAGCAAACTCAATATAAAAGCAATGTGCAGTGTTTGCCTCATCAGCAAAATAAATCAATGCTGCCCAGCAAAAAAAAAAAAAAAAAAAAAAAAAAAATGTTGGTAGATAAAGGCATGGTTTTGGGATGTTTAAAGAACATATACGTTCTATATTGTTCAATGTGATTGCAAGATCATGTCCTGTAATTTTGCATTGCTATGAAAGCCTTATCATCCATACAAAACTTTTAAGGGTTTTCAATGTTTGTTTGAAAACTTTGAAGCAGCAATTTTAAACTTACAATGATGATGAATCATATAGCACATTCAAGGATCATACAAACTGAACATGTTCAAGTATTTCTTAAGTGTCATAACTTCAAACATTATTTTCAAAATATAATTGAACTCAGAACAGAACCTTAATTTGATTAGCCTAGTATCTGCCCTCTCCCCCTCCCTCAAAAAGAGCTGCATTTGATTACTTTGCAGGAAGTAGACATAGTGAGATAAATTTGAGCTCAAATACTAAGAACCTAGGTAGTTAAGCAACACTGGTTTACATTACCTAGTTATCAGTAATATCAATATCAAAACCACTGACAACAGAAGTGAAATGAGGTCACACGTCACTGGACATGTGACCTCAGTGCTGCAATCATGACAATCAGTCTTCAACTTTCCCAGGATGAGGGAACCATAATAATTAAACAGTACCTAGTCAGACAGATTGAATGAATGGTACAAAGGTATGATACAGATATTGACTTGACAAACACACAAGATCAACCATACTGACCATGTCATGATGGTATCATGATGGTAGCACTGGCGACACCGACCTAACTTAAATTGATCTTAACAGCTTGACTCAACTGACAAGTAATTAACAATTCCAGAAGTTGCTGCATCTGACAAAGAATTAACAATTTCAGAAGTTGTAGGCTGCAGCTAGCATAGCAAAACCCTGAACATATAACCTAACACAAACTGGGTTAGAGATATTTGAACTGACCAAAATTGAATCAATTCAAATGTCTCTAGACACTGACTATACATTCTGCCATTACAGCATATTTGCATTGCAATTATACAGTGTATAAGCATAACATTTATAATCCTTCTGAAAATTGAGGTCATTGAACAGCAGAACTTGAACCCTACCACTATGACGATGCATGGAGCTAAAGACAGTGACAGCAGGTGGCCCACTTACGTTGTCCGACCGGAAACATTTCGTTTCTCCTGTCCCGACCCGTTTTAAAGCCACATTTAACAATGGATCAAAATATCCTCCCCTCAACCTCAATGTACACGCTTCCCACCACCGTAAAACGACGCGACCACAAGCTGAAGCCCGCTCGACAACGGCCGACAACGGCCAAGGTCAACGGCCGATTTACTGCGAAGTTTCTCAATATGGCGTCTTTAGAGGTGGTCCAATAGTAATGGGATTAAATACTTTGTTCCAGGGCAATAGAACTCTTGGTACTTCGAAGTTGTATTTGGTATATACTAGAAATATACTATAAAGACTGAAAAGCATACCAAAAAGTGACGTCAACAACCGGATTCAGTATAATATACCTGGATATGCTGCAAATACCTGGATATGGTCGACAACCGATGGCACTAGTGTTTAAAATTGCAAAGTATAGATGACGCTGTGATCGAATTTGATTTTTGGGCCTTCTAGAAAAATGTATACTCACTGACGTTCACCAAATATCGACATTTCATCATTTTGAATACATAACATAACTCCATACAGGCACATAGCCAGGATTTCGTCCGGGGGAGGGGTGCCTCAAAAGGGCGTTTCCTGAGCGTTGAAAGGGCCCCCAATCAAACTGGATATAAAAAACTTCGGATTTCGGCCACTTTATTTTGTAATGCCCCTTTTTTCTTCAACTTTTGATCAACTGGATTGGTCCTTGAACCAGAACCCTCAGGAACCTCAGAGGCCCATAAACCAGGCACGTAACCAGGATTTCGTCCGGGGGCGGCGCCTCAAAAGGGGTTTTATTAGGCAAGTAGCCAGGATTTCGTCCGGGGGGGTTGTCTGAAGAGGGCCTTATTTCCTCCGAGCGTTGAAAGCCGCCCGGGTTTAGTTCAGGAATAAAAGAGTTGCTCCCAGTACCGGTGAGGGGCCCATTTGGCCTGTTCATATTGGGGCCTTTCTGACTTCGCCATGCTCTTTCTCTTCTGGCAGGGGCCCTCTGACTCAAGGACGGCAGGAACCGGGGGGGGGGGGCAGATGGGGCAGCGGCCCTCACAGACTTTTGGGTATACGTCAGTTGGGGGGGGGGCGTCTCTCCCAACTTGGTTCTGAGGATCGATTTTCTTTTTCTTTTTTTCTGATTAATCAAAATCGTTGCAACAAGTAATCACATCTAATGTGGAAGATAGAAGTAGGTACTTGTTATGCTTATAATGCTTGAATTTATAGGCAGGGGATCTAGTTATGATTGCTTTCAGTCGCTGTTGAGGCTGTTTAGGCATTTTGGATAGATAAGCTGAATTTTGGTGAAAACTCAGAAAATTGGGGTAGGAATTTACCCGTAACCAGCAACGTAGACGTCAACACAATAATTCCAACGATACTAAAGTCTAAACCGCAACATTACTTTTTATGGAAACTTTAATGACATCAGCAGCAATTTTAATGAGTTTTGCACTTTTTCTGTGACTTACAGTTAAGGCTTGCAGTGACGATGTCTGATTTTGGCCCACCTTATAGTCATATTTGTTTCTTTATTTAAAAAAACATTTCACATACAAATTGTGTACATTTTTGAAAAATTAAAGATAGTTTTTGAATTTATTTGATGTTTAAACCTCAAAGTTTTACAAATCTGATCAAGCCATTTTAACGAAAATTATATTTCCTTTCTTTTCACGTTGTCTGCTGGCCACTGACTTGAACATTCGATTTTCCACGATTTTTATATCAATTATTATTTTATAACGAGGATATTCACGACATTATACAAATGTGTTTCTATAAATTTGATAAGACCTAAATCTGTAACCTAAGACATAACAAATTTGAAATTTCAAGGGAGCTCTTTTATATGGGTGCCCCCTTAAAAATTCAAAGGGGCACGGCAGACATGTGCTCGGATCCCAAAAACGGATCTCGGGATCTGATCTGTGGGATCTGGATCCCGAATCCGCTAGGATCATAGATCCACCTTCACAAATTGTCAATGGATCCACTGGGATCATAGATCAGTCTTTGTCGACAGATCCGACTGGACCCGAGATCACAGGCACCATTTTGCATTGGGATCCACTGGGATCCCAGATCCGCCATTATACATTTGTGTATTTT
>VOPJ01002580.1:0-24270 GCA_014673585.1 Semibalanus balanoides
ACTGGTTCAGTTGACACTGGTTCAGTTGTCACTGGTTCAGTCATCCTGGTTCAGTTGACCTGATTCAGTTGTAACTGGTTCAGTTGTCCCTGGTTCAGTTGCCACTGGTTCAGTTGTCCCTAGTTCAGTTGTCCCTAGTTCAGTTGTCCCTGGTTCAGTTGACACTGGAATTGGACCAGTTGTCCCTGGTTCAGTTGACACTGGAATTGGACCAGTTGTCTCTGATTCAGTTTTCACTGGTTTAGTTGACATGGAAATCAAGTGAACAAGTGAAGAAAAATAAGTGATTTGTGTTACAGCTCTTATTATCAAACTTGTGTCACTTAATAATAAATAGTGGACAGCATATGAGTGCCCAGTGTGGATCATATGCTGTCCACATATATCAGATTATAACTTGTCACGACAAAGAGTCACACAACAAGTTTTTAGCATGTCACACAATGAGAAACGATCAACTGATATTCAGTAAGCATGTCCAAACTGTGATTTGCACGAACTATGAACTTTGCGTGTTGCTTGTTAAGCACAGGTACAGTGTACACCTATCGGTAAAGCATCATAAGAAGCATTCACAAACTCATCGAGCTAAATCACTAAAAACAGAAAATGCTGTCGTCTTCAAAAACATCTGACCTTCCGCGCAGAGGCCCTCACCTCACATAAGCAGATCTATAGCCTATAGGTAAGAGTTCTGACGGAAACTCGGTGCGACACTAGTTACCTAACGTACCAAGCTCCTTGCGAATCTTCCTCACATCGCTCATATTAAGACACCGACCAGGTCCGGTCACCAACCAGCGCCGAACTCGCAGAGAGGCCACGGCCCGGCCACTCACGAATGGCTAGCTGCGGCGCACACCCACCGCACGTTGATCAGCCCTCTGCCAGTCTGGTTTCTGGCAGTAAGCTGATGGTGGTTCTGACACGGGTGCACCAGCCGGCGTTGTCAGAGCCACACGGTGACTCCTCCCTGTCGTCAGCCACTGTCACGTTCAGCTGGTCTTCGCCGTCACCGATCGTCAGCACGTGCTGAGTGTACGGACAGGCGGCCCGGCTCGTCACGTCTCCGCCTGCTGAGAGCGGCAGCAGAGAGGCCGTCAGCAGGGCAGTCAGTGCAGCGGTCAGCATGGCTCCTGTCTGTCTCCCGGATGGCTGCTGTTGGGAGGTATATCTCCGGCTTGTGCCGCGTAGATCAGTCAAACGAAGCTGCTGGCTGTGGACTGCTGGCTGGATGTGCTTCTACGCTCTCAGGTATATGAGCAAGCTTATCGCGTTTTATCTGTGACGTCCTCAGTATCTGGTGAAGTGTCAGAGTTCAATGGTGGAATCCCCGGGACAGGTCCGGTCACCAGCCAGTGCCGAACTCGCAGAGAGGCCACGGCCCGGCCACTCACGTGCGATATGATTCAGTTACCAGAAGAAGACAAAAACCTATAGGACTGAGCTGAAGCATCACTGCGTATTTTTCGTGATGCACTTGTGCAATATATCAGGGACTCTTCTAACATGTTAACTAGGGGGGCAACCCCCCAGTCACAGGTCCAGCACACCCAGTCAAGCTGAAATTCAGCCATGGGGTATGTGTGTGGGGGGGCGGGGCAGCGCGACCGGCGCCAGCAGTCCCCAATGCATGTCTGGTGCTTTTGTTGTCTTGAGCCGCCCAAAATGTACCGTTTCAATTGATGAGATGAAGGCAAATATAAATTGCCTTGTGGCAAAGCTGCTTTACCTGACAGCAACTATGTTTAAAGCTTTTGGCCGCTTTCACGAATGATTTATTTTTATCCGGTAGTACCTGGTAATATTTGATGCGTTTTGAGAAATTGAGTCTAAGAACACGGCTTTTCCTGGATATTTTTGGTATCAATTGAAACTTGATGAATTATGAAGTTTCAATTGACACTACAAATATCCGGAAAAAGCCATGTTCTTAGACTCAATTACCCAAAACGCACGAAATATTACCAGGTACTACCGGGTATTGTCGGGTAAAAATAATTCCTTCGTGGAAACGGTTATTAGCAAGTAATAACGAATATTGACATACGCGTTCCAGTCGCCAAGAAACTCGATGTAAGACAAATGCTGCCTCTGGCAGTTTCATAGTTCCGAGAGCAATAATGTGTAAGTACAGGTACTGTGATCCTTCTGGCCGCGATAGATTGTTTTAACTATATGGTTTCATATGCGTTTTGTAACTCCCGTTTCATTATCCCCGAGAACGTGGTGAGAATGTTTTGGCCTCGCCTTACGGTCCCGTGGGGCGAGGCCAAAACATTTTTTCTCAAATTAGTCCATCGTGAAAGCGGCTACTACTAAAACATTTTAAAACATTTTAAAACGTTTTAAACATTTCGCGCAAAATAAGCCATCGTGAAAACGGCTAATGTAAGGAATTACTACGATTGAGCACGAAGCGCGAGCGAGTAGTCACTGAATACCGGATTTTTCTCATAGCAGCCGACCTGGCCCGACCTGGCCCGACCTGACCCGACCCAACCGTAACGCTTTTCAGAAGCTTATATCTTTAGAATCCCGCATTTGATTGACAAGCGGTCTTCACCATCTGATAGCAACATTCAATCACATTATGCTATTGACATGTTTCGTCTCACGTGAGGGGTCAGCATGGTGCGTGACACGTGCCGCGTCAGGGGTGTCAGAAAGCGTTATTCTGCTATAGCTGAGAAGAGGCAGGACCGATTAAGCTGAAACTTGGTGTGTGAATTGAGATTCAGACCACACCAGTGGCAATGTTGCGCAAGTCAAACTCTGGGTCACATTGCACGTGCGCACGTGCACACCCCTGTTCCGTCCACGAAATTACCTACAAAACATCGTTGCTATTGCATCTACTCTACATATCTACAGATCTACATATCGATAACCAAACGTCGCAAGCAGTGTTTGTCTGGATTGCGTGCACCCATGGGTGCCCACTCAATTCTTCCGATT
Source organism: Semibalanus balanoides (assembly GCA_014673585.1). Lineage (NCBI taxonomy): Eukaryota > Metazoa > Arthropoda > Thecostraca > Balanomorpha > Balanidae > Semibalanus > Semibalanus balanoides. Next base: position 2,959 of record VOPJ01002580.1, read on the forward strand.
GTCTGGTTGAGTATACATTTTTAAAACTTTTCGTGGTTTCTGGACGGGCATGGGTATGACAATTTTTTAGTAATGTCGCTAAGCGTTATTTTCACTTGACAGACAGATGTTTAACCAGGTAAATATGCTAATAAATGATATAGGATACTTACACAATACATTTTGACAGATATATGATAAATCATGGTAAGTAATAGTGATGCAAGATTAAAAATCCAAAATCATGTCAGATCCAAAGTCTGATGCATCATGACGGAAAAGTGTTCGAGGAGTCCAAATCCACATCAACCCACAGGTGCGTGATATTATTTATTGTTATTACCGTGTGTCCCAAAAAATATACTCTGGATTTTAGCTTGTGTTTTAATATGCACTTGCTATTTTTTAAACTTGTCATGTTCATAGTTTGAAATGTGGCAAAACTGATGAACACATAAATAAGTCCTTTGATATGTTTTATGATATTGAAAAAGCATTTTGTGGGGAAGTCTACACTTCAGAAGCCTCCTAAAAACTGTCAAAATATTGAGTTTCAATTCAAACGCCTGGCAATCTGCCTAAATATTGATCGAACAGCTTTGCGTTGCACAGATAATTTAAAGACAGTATATTTCGCTGCAAAGTGGTGCCTGGTTCAGCGTTTTATGTCCAATAGTTTCTGAGTACCGATGTCTATACTGAAAATTAAAATTGTATCATGTTAATGGTCATTTCTTTCCGCGTGACACGTGCTTCGGTCTGAACGCCATGTAATACGCCAGGCTAATCTATTCTCTATCGAAATGTGTTTATCGCATGCCGCTGTGACTTTCGGTTGCCAAGCTATCAGCCGGGATCCTTGCGGAGGTTACCCGTTTTTCGCGATTTCTGAATTTTTCGTTTCCTTTATTAAACGTTCGGCGCGCGCACGCGCAAGCGCCGATTGCGCACGTTGATCGTATTTGACCCAAAATTGAATACTACCTGTTGAACCACAAGGCCCACGAATCATGAAAAATATCGCTCGTATCCTAACTAGTATCTTCATTAAAGTGCTGAAAATGAAACTAAATATTTTGACAATATTTGGGATGCTTCTGAAATGCAAGCTTCCACACAAAACGCCTTTCCAATATCATAAAACATCTCAAAAGACTTTTTTCTATGTTCCTTGGTTTTGCCACATTTCAAAATATGAACATGAAAAGTTTCGAAACAAATTGGCACGTGCATGTTAAAGCACGAGGTAAAATCCAAAGTCTGTTTTTTATTGGGACACCCTGTAGTGGGTATGCAAGTAAATATGCTAGGATAATGGTTGCAAATTATGTGAAAATAATTATCTGTTTAATCTGAATTGGCCGGACCGGACATGGGCCTCAATATTATGAATTTGAATGGGACTGGTCTGGGTTTGGGCTTGGTGTTCATGGGTTTCGGCTGGGCTGGGCTTGTGGTTTGGGCACCCATGACAAACTATGGTCTCAAGGACACGGCACTAGTGCTAACCCGTCCGCTCAGCTGGACGATCTAGCTTTACAGACTACAATTATTTTACACTTCCCGTCGAAAGACTCCCTAGCGCCACCTATCATATGTGCTGGCTGCGTCACCGACCAGCGCCACCTTATATTCGCCTGCTGTTCGATATACTTGTAGTTTAAGTTTCATAACAGGTGTTGTATCATGCGGAAAAATAAACATATTATTTTTTATATAAAACATAAAATTATCTTAACGTTTAGGAGAACAGTTTGATGTTGGGAAATGAGGGGGACATACATACACACGTAAATGTTGTCGTGCGATCTGCAAAAAATAATTTGCTTAGATAATATGATATGATAACGTGTCAAACCTACACAAAATTTGATTTAATAAAATGTGCAAGAACAAAAAATCGGTGCCGACGAATATACAGACTTTCTTAAAATATTAAGTTAAATTATATCTCACTGACCAGCTGCTGAAGAGTACCAAATGTCACCGTCTCAGGCAATACCCCAGGTTTTCTGGGCAAATATTACGGCAAGTGACGGTGGATGAAATGAAAGAAAAAAAATTCCGACCCTGAGCAGTGATCAGCAGTGATATACCTGACCGGGCGATCGTGATCAGTGCCCACTGCCCGGCTAGGTGCAACGGTACAACACCAAACGCCGGCTTGTATGACGTGGCGGAGTATTACCTAATAATTCCACTGAGTGTGCTCGCCAGGTCAGTTATCAGAGCAGATTGAGACAGTGACGCACCTGTACCGGTGTTATCTATCCACTGACTAGAGCCGCTGCTTTTTCACAGGCGCAGGGCTGAGAGGCCCTAGCCTAGCTGTGTGTCGTCACCGATGGGACTCTGAATCCACAAGTTTGTCACCTCGCTGTATGTATACAAATTTGCCAATTGTCAAACAAAAAACTTTTGGTATTGATTGACATACACAAGTAATAAGGTGTGCAAATGTTGGCTTGGTGCACAATTTACAATGTCCCTGCTTTTACAACGCTGCCGCCTTTTCTGGTATGTTCACAGAGGCTAGTCTTTGCACAAAGTTGTGGTTTACTTATGATCCAACTAAGATTTGTCACTGACGCCTATACGGTTATTTGTCACCGGTTAGAATGGCAGAACTACAACTTATCCCAGGCCTGCACAGGCGACTATTCTCTCTGCACCGATAAACGACGATAAATACAAGAAGGAGAGGTGGGAAATTCGGGCCACTTGAAGGGAATAGGACACATTGAAATTGCTTTAGAATGTGGTTCAACCCTGTTCCCTGCGGGCGGCCAGAATTACGTTAACCTGCGGGGGCAGATTCTGCCCCCCCCCCCGAGATCTCGAGAACCGCTAGGCTGATTTCGATGGGACGAACACCATTCGATTTTTCCAGAATAAATATTTATTTTGAGTCCCGATTTTTTTTGGTTCAAAAATGGACCAGGGGCAAACAATACGAATACATTTTGTGTTTTTGAAAGGTCATTGCAGCCATGTGATTCGGCCGATTTTCATGCACAAAACATTTTTGAGCTTCCAATGTCATGCTCTTCAATATATGAAAGGGACAAGCACCAAAATGAAAAATGATAGGCGTATTAAGGGATGAAAAATGGGGTGATTTTCTGATAAAAATATGTGCTTTTCGTGAATGCTATGGACGATAGAAACGGCACATGCAGTCTGTGTTGCTGTAATTTCTTAAATGTAATATACTGCGCATAGGCAGATCCAGGTAAACAACGTGGCGGCCCATGTGCAGAGCGTCATTTATCGTCTTACTAATTTGAAGCTGGGCCTAATTTAACGGAGGATATCGCCTCCCTTTTATGTACCTGAGTGCGCCGCTGCACCGAAATATGTATAATCTAAGTACGTATGATGCATATAGCTGTGACATAGTTTCTCACGCTCTTATTCCACCGCAAACTTCGAAGGAAGTATGCGGGAAGTATGCGCCGGTAAGGAAGTAAGGGAGTATTCGCCGCACAACCGCTTTCGTAACAACCTCTCCAAAACATGAGCCTGGGCCTCTGTTGGGCATATTTTTTCTCTCACAATTTTGCCACAACACGCGTCATTCAATTTTAGGAAAAATCAAAAGTTTTAAAACGATAGATGAAACGGTTCAGAACTGACAGGCGAAAAACTACCGGGGGCGGGGGCAGAATCTGCCTCTCCCCGCTGGGAATAGGGTTAAAGGAATACACCTATTTAAGGGAACAGTTCACCTTGAAAAAACGTAAAATTCTCAGAAATGATTGAGAAAAGCTGGAAATGATTTATGTCACTAGAAAGCCATACAAATATATATTTACGCGGAAAAAGCAAATTTAATGTTAGTTATTTGGTTGAAACACAGCAGTTTTAAATCAACACCTGATAACTCATAAATGACGAAAAATACCACCATATAGACGCATATTTTCGTGATCAGCTCATCGAGAAGGTTCTGTCTGCAAATTTTTGGGCAAATCGAGACACCCCGTTGATTTTCCGCAATGTTACAATGGCCGTAACTCGTAATTGACGAAAAATATCAACCTATATAGGCACATTTTCGTGATCAGCGCATCGAGGAGATTATGTATGCCGATGTTTGGGCAAATCAAGACACCCCGGAATATCACACTGCCAGTGTGATATCTGATGGCTTGTCTGTTGCTGCTAGTTTGACAGACGCTCTGAGGGTCCTGGTCCAATCCAGCTCATCAAAAGTTTAAGAAAAAAAGGGGCCTCACAAAATAAAGTGGCTGAAATCCGTAGAGTTTGTCATATCCATTTTTGGGGGGGTTAACGCTCGGGAAAGGCCCTTTCCAATGGCGACGCCACCTCCCGAAAGTTGGAGGGGGGACAGAGGCATTCTGAAGTCCATTCTTTCCGTGCAAAGCACATAAGCCTAATGTTAAAATCCGAAAATGTTGGGGGGACACGTCCCCCCCCCACTGGCGGAGCCCATGGCCCTTTCAAGGTGTCCCCCCTGGACGAAATCCTGGCTGCGTGCCTGGGTCTAAGAGAGCCCTTAACAGCCCTGAGAGAGCCCAATTACAGTTAAATAGTGCCTTTCCAATGCCTGAGAGTGCCCAAAGGGTGTTTCAGAGGGACAATGCAAGACTTGGGAAGGCCCAGTGGCAATCTGAGAGGGTTCATGCTTATTCTAAGAGCCTTCAGCCAGTCTAAGAGAGACTGATTGGTCGGTGTGAGGCGGGGTTGAAGAGTCGAGTTAGTAGTCAGAGTCTGTCGGAGTTAGCCATTGCGGCAGAAGTCGGAGGAGTCAGCAAAAGACATAGATAACAAAACAAGTTTGAAGACATAAAACTGTCGTCAAAGTCAACCTGACCTCAGGTTAGGTCATTTTCGATTATGACCTTACTAGGTCATGCTCTGTGTCATTTGACGCGAGCCGCAACGTTTAAGGCCTGTTTCCATCAAAACATTTTTTAAACTTTCTAAATATAGTCCAATGATCTCTTTTTACCTAAATATTGACCTTTGGTCACATTTTTGCAGCTTCAGGCAGCAAATTCCATTTTCGTTCGGAATGTTTGTTTTCTGCTCTTTTATTTCTCGGGATGGACTGTTATCAAAAACAAATATATGATTAAATTTTACCTTTGAGATACTTGGTTGAACTTAAAATCTTTCAAATCGACTTGGCATGAAATTAACTTAACACTTTGGGTACTCTGTCACAAGCTATCTATCGCCATTTTCCATTGTCGAAACTCTTGCAACACTCTTTTAAGAATATGCCTTTGTCTCATTGCTTTTCAAAAGTTCCATTTCAGAGGAACCTCTTACGATTTTATGGGAATCAATTTGTTCTGCTCCTCCCAGTGGCAGATCCAGAGGGAAAGGCCACGGGGACATGACCTTCCCTCCCTTGTACATCGAAAATGGGCATAATTACTATAAGTGTCCTTAAAGGTCCCATTTTGAAAATAGCAGGCCTATGTTGGTCCTTAGGGCTCCTCACAGCACTTACAATGATTATTTTTGACCTACAGAGGACCCAATATCGCCTACAGACAGAGAACCTTCTTATAATTTTCCCTTCTGAATACCTTTGTGGTAGGGCACACGAGTGACAAGGTAGAGGGGGCCTACCAAGGCACGAGGAGGGGCCCACTTTTGCTGCGTGCCGTTCCCCAGCACTGTGTTCTTGATGAGTGCAACTTCAGACTATTGCATTATGTTTAGTTATAGCCAATATTGTTTATCAAGACTGCCCTCCATGAGTCATGACTGCACTCCAAGCCAGAAGTGCAGCCAGACCTCCGTCAAGGGGGCACGGCATTTCCAGGGTCCCCCTCGGCAAAGGACCCCCAAACAAAATGGCGCGGAAAAATACCCACCCCCTGGATTTAGGCCACTACATATTGCAGTGCCCCTAAAAAGTCGTGAACAGGGACATTGACGATAATTGTGTAGTGTAAAAGGCGGCCAAATTGTGCGGCATGTTTCCCCTCTGCCACCTGGCTGCGCCCCTGCTCCAAACATTCAACATGTTGATATGTGTTTAATCCTATTCTTTGCGTGGGCAGATTCTGCCCCCGGTAGTTTTTCGCCCGCCGCTTCTGAACCGTTACGTTTATCGTTTTGAAACTTTCGGACTCTTCCTAAATATGAATGACGCGTGTTGAATCAAACTTTTGAAGATAAAAATCGACTCAGCAGAGGCGGTTCCAGGCTCATGTTTTGGGGAGGTCGTTTGAATGCGGTTGTGCGGCGCATACTTCTTTCGTAGTTTTTGGTGGAAAAAAGCGTCAGAAGCTATGTCACTGATATATACATCATACATACTTGGACTATACATATTTTGGGGCAGAGGCGCACTCAGGTACATAACATGGGAGGCGATATTCTCCGTCAATTTAGGCCCAACTTCAGATAAGTAAGATGATAAAAGGCGTTCCGCACATGGTGCCCCCACGTTGTTTGCCTGAATCCGCCTATGTGCAATATATTAAATTCAACAAATTACAGCAAGAAAACCCACATTTGACGTTCCTATCGTCCCAAACACTCACGAAATGCACATATTTGCTTATAAAAAATCCATCTTTTTTCATCTTTGTATACGCCTATGATTTTTCATTTTTGACCTTGCCGCTTTCCTATATTAAAAACCATGATATTGGAAGTTTCAAAATGTTTTGTGCATGGACATCGGTCGAATCACGTGGACGCAATAACCTTTAAAAAAATGGCCCCCTGCCCCCATTTTTGAACAAAAACAAATCGGGATCCAAAAAGAAAGATTCCGACACGACGAATCGAATGGCGTTTGTCCTATCGAAATCGGCAGAGCGGTTCTCGAGATCTCTGGAGGGAGGGGGGGGGGCAGAACCTGCCCCCCACAAGTTAACGTAATTCTGGCCGCCCGCAAGCAATATGGTTAAGTGTTAAATTTGACATGCAACTACGGTAGGCTAGTTAAGTTGCAAAGAACGTCGCTCCAAATTTTCCAAAAATGCATCATAATATTATACACCACACTACAACTTAAGCCGATGAGATACATTTTGTTTTGAAGATGATGCAATAAGTCTCGTCATACCATCTTTCCAGCAGCATATTACAGCGTTCTCTTATGAGGCATCCACTTCAATCTAAATCGACTAGTATCTGTTTATTAGGTCCAGCGGTCACTCAGGTTTAATTGAGCGTTATTGCCTGTGCTCATGATCAAAGTATGCCTCTGGGCGATATTGCATCTGTGACTATCTGGCGGCGAGGTCTGGAGGGGGTAGGCGGGGGGGGGCGGCGCCGCGCAGCCGGGACCAGCCTCCCGGGGTCGGAGTCGGGCCAATTGAGGGAGAGAGCGCACCCGACACCGGGCAGCTGGCTGGTCGGCCCAGCCTCTGCCGCCTCAGCGCCTGCAGCCACTGAGGTCCCATCCCAAGGTAGGCCATTGCAGCTGTACTCGTATTGCGTTCAAGCTGGATCAGTGGCGCACTGAACAGTCTGAGCAGCCAACAGTTTATTCATTAACCCGCGCTTGACCTGGAGGGGGCAAATAGTGCCCCCTGACGAGTTTTCACGATAGCTCAAAACACATCGTCGCTATCAAAGTGAAACTTTCAGTACTTTCTACCACATCGATGGTTCATCTTTTGTGAAAAAATGAAGACACTTTGTCGATTTGTTTAGAACTATCAACTTTTGTGACGTCACTACACACGAGCTCGACGATACAATGAGCTCAACTTAAACAGGCCCACAGACCACTATATACATAGTAGTCTGTGACAGGCCATACAAATATCATGTATCGACTAAAATGCAAACCAAAAACATTAAAAGATCTATAATGTCAAGACCTACAAGATATTTATCTCGGAATTTTGAATTTGTTTACCCCAAAAATGTCATTTTTTAATGGTCACAAAATCTAGATTGTCAAAGATGTCTAACAAACCATTATAAATGTTGGAGAATCACATACGAATAATACCCGAACATTTTGTCAAAGCATTATCTTTATTTTGAGTGAGTAATGGCTCCCTAAGTATGGTAACTGATAACGTAATATTGTCAAATTACGTTTTTTTGCTTTTTTGACAAGATAAAAAACAATGTTAGCATTGTATTCCTGAGAAGAAAAAAATGATCTAGACATGCCTTTTTGGTTAAAATTAATATTTTAACCTTATGTGACCTGTTGAATATGACCTGAGCTTGACACTTCACTTAAGTGAGTTCAGACTATCGCTATCTAATTATACGTATAAAACAGCTCATCAAACATGTTTCGCATGACCTTCGAAAATATTTTGCGAATAGTGACCTTTGGCGACCTTACCTTGACCTTTACCAAAAATCTCGTCTTAGCTCATGCGGGATGTGTATTATACCTTTGGGAACACTGAGTGATCATGATTGCAATTTAAGTTTTTTTCTTTGAATTGGGGAAAGTGTGCCTTACTATGGCTCCATAAACTCCTTAAAATGTGTTCAACGGTGTTTTAAAACCTTTTGACCCCCGCCCGGATCCTTGACCAGTATGAAAACATGCACAACAACGGATGCGCAGCATACGGCAAATATTTCAAAACTTGAATTATTTTAGAATGCTTTTCCACATTGAGAGAGCTTTTTAGGTCTAACCTACCACCACTTGTGCACACAGTCTCCGCTGCCGATCATTTGTTGGCGGTCCATGAAGGATGTTAACGAGGGCAATAGCTTGTCTAATTTTGACCCTCACCGCGCGCCCAATGGCCATTCCCGGTGACGACCCCCGATAGCCCCGGGGGGTCCCCAGGTCAGATATTGTCGTCCGTGGTTAAACTCGGGGGAAAAGTTCACATTGACCATATATTGATAGCCCAGAGGGGCCAGCCAGTACGGATCCCGAGGCGGCGACCAAGCTGACCAAAGCCCCGAAATAAACGGCGCCCCCCAAGAAATAAAGGTGAAGGGCACAGCCCCACCCGCCCCTACATCTGCGATGTTTCCGATCAAAAAAAGTGACTCGCGTCTGATGAGAGTGGTAACAGGGCGTGGATTACATCGAGCTGGGGTCCGTGACAGACACGAATCACGCTGTGCAAGCAGAGTGGTGTGTGTGTGTGTGTAATTTCAGTTTGACCGGTTTTCGAGTAAAAATTACACGGCTGACTGAGTATAGCTCCGAATCATTTCGGGGACACTTGCCATGGACTTTAGCCCAAATAGCCAACAAATCGACCATAACTATTTATCCAATTTTCTTCTTTTTTCTAAAGAAAGAAACCATAACAATCAATATTTCTGCACAGTATGGCAAATGAAAGTAAAAGGAAAATTGGGTTTCACCAAGAACCCAAGAGTTTTTTATCTTTTTTGAGTTGATTTAGCTCTAGTTAAATTAAACGATCTATGACCTCTAATATACGTGTCGCAAGTATAAGAGAAACTGATACTGACCTCTTCAAAAACGAGCGCGGAGATTTGGGAGCAATATAGTTGTATCTTAATTTTATACTATCTCTTAAGAAAAAGAATGTTGTTTGCAAACAGGAATAATTTGGAAGTAAGGAATGTGATGGTGTACTTATCTTTATGTATTTTCTTTGTAGAATTGTACTTTTTAGTGCTCAATAATTTAAACTCTGTTTTCCCTTATCAACCAGACAATAAATAAATGAAATTAATGTACCCCAGTGGATGGTGTTTGGCGAGATATGCGGCTCATGTGTTCACACAAAGGACTTTAAATAGACGGCAACATATAAGCCACTTTTAAGAGGATTACGTAGGCTGAGGTGAATAATTCATTGATTTTTCCAACTAGAAAAAATAGTATGCTCTGATGACCAGTTCTGCAAGTGTGATACAAGACTGAGTGCATCGAGAATGGTCAGACTGAGGTTAACCAAGCAACATTTATATCCACCCATTCTCTTGAATATATAATAAGAATATGGATAGAACACACTTGATGAGTTGAGAAGATAGAGAGATGAAAACCGTACGGGACCAATGAGTGTAAATTTTTTCGTCGATTCGCGTTCGCGCAGAATATGCAGCCAATGGCCGAACATAGAAGGCGAGAGGCGCTACCTGGCGTCACAAATGACCTTGGACCAAAGTCAAATTTTGAGAAGTTGATGCCTAGAAGGGTGCACCTGTTGATCAGTAGGTATCACGAAAAGCGCCTTGAGCGAGTCGAACCTCGTCTGGTTTGTTTAAAAAATTATATCATACTCATGTCTATCTCGAACGTCTAATTACGAAACATATTGAAAGTGTTCGTCGTTTGCTAAAGTTAAAAACAGGGTGCGTGGCGGTAGAACTTTTGATTTAACTAAACATTAATCAAAAAACTGTTACCACATCGTGATTTTGTCTTCTTCAGGGGCGCTTCGAATATGGTACTGGGTGACCTTGGCTGAAGGCAATTCAAAAGATGTTGACCTTTGACCTTTGAAAAATAACAGATTTACCTGGGTCATTTGGTGACCCAAAGTAGAGGGATCATGTGCTATCGGGGACGTGATAGAACGATACAAACAACAGTGATTTATTTATTAACAGTCTATATTCATATATTATTGTTACAGGGATAGTTTCGCCGGCCAAAATGTTTGGCTGCGTGACCTAGAGACCTCAGGTGACCTTGCAGAGGTCACTGTGCAACATTTCACTGTAAATCAATAAATTAAGCTCAACTTAAACCTCGAAAAGTGGATATACATAATCATAAGACACGAGAACGAAATAAAAGAACCTATGCAGACGGAAAAAAGAATAAAAAACAAAAAAAAAAATCCTCCCCCCCCCCCCCACCACCCCTCCCCCCGCCCGCGCCTGACCCACAGTTCAGTTCATGCCGGTGCATATAAGTATGGCATGCGGCTTGTTCCTTTCGAGGAATAACAACAAACCAAACTCGATGCTGAACCGTTTGCAGCTTCCCTCCAAGTATTGCCTCTCAACCATATCATTAGGCCAGGACAAAAAATCATTCTTGCAGTGTTTAGGTTTTGGGAACAAAAAAGGAAAAGCGCGCGAAAAAGTAACGAGTTAATTTTGGTAGAAGGCACAAAATTTTAATGAAGAAAAGCATGAAAACTCTTAAAGAAGAAGTACACACAAACCCCAATCTCCACAACTTATTAATCCGTAATTAGCTGCGCCCTAAATGAATCCTCTCAAGCTGCCAGCCAAAATCCCTCCCACTTTGCGGCGCATCTCCAGACATACATATATAACTTATCAGTATTGATACATCATCTGAGAGAAATGACTGATATGTCCGGGTGCGCGAAGACAAAGAGGAGAGGCATATGTAATAAAAAAAAATAAATAAAACAATTCATTATTGAGTTCACCCTACGGGCATGTCGCCCCGATCCCGTACTTTAGCCCGGGTAGCCATAGTGCGCGCCTCAAAGGGCCGCCCATCGCGCCGAGTTGCGCAAAACCCGCCCACCCAAGGTCCGAATTTGCCGTAGTACCACTTTCTTAGCCAACCGAATTCGCTCAGCATACCAAAAAATCGTGCTCTATAGCAGCTTGTGGAGAGTCGAGAAGCGATGGCTAGGAAGACCCTTTGTTACATCCGCCACTGTTCTGACCACAGCACTAGCGTGTTGTTTGGCCGTAGAGATTGCGGCGCGCAGGAGGTTAAGTGTTTTTTGTCTTACAAGCATGATCGTTATTTATGTATTATCTATGGCGTTTTGCGTTCTGTTTGCCTGCTAGTCACTTTTGTAGGCGATTCCCGTTAATGCAGGCGGTTTCGAAAATGCATGTATCTTATTGTAAAGAAGACCCGAAACTGATGGTGCAGAAGGAATTCAGTTGGACAAAATTTGTTTAGTACTACACCGTGTAGTGGCGCCAATGCTAGGCGAAACGGCCAGAAACCCGAAGTCCACCATTGAGGCTGATTGAGCGGCGCCTTAAATACCAGCCCCATTAGCGGGCGAGTGCGTGGCAGGCCACGCCGCTCCCATCCCTGGAGGCGCTTTGCTCCCAGGGAGCAGGCACCAAGAATTGGTAAAAAAAGAAGCGTTGATTGCAGGTCTTCCCGTAAGACATTTCTAAGGCAGAAACTACTTAGCTATAATGTTCTAGGTTCGCGCGTCCCCTCATTTTACTGCCCCAGAAAGTCCACAAGCACAAAAATTTAATAAAGAGATAACGTAGTGTTGTGCTGCAGAATAATATTCACTTAACAGGCCTTCCGATAGTCCCATTCCGAGAAATAAACTGCAAACATGACCGTACTAGTATAGTTTTCTAGGTTATGGCATATTGTTCACTGTTGAGTTCATCATGTTCACGCATAATTGGCCTATAGCACTCCAGCTGTGGCACTTAAGGTGTCCTCACCTGAAATTGCTCTGTCAGATGACAATGTATGGCTATTAACTCAGTCAGCTGTACCCACACTTTGCCACAATCAGCTTAAACACTGTGGGGCACCCAGGCTTGCATATATCAGACGCCCCAGAATTACTCTCAAAGGGTACAACGCTTGACATTTATCGAAATCTTGGACGTTGTCTGGTGTTATCCCCCTTGTCGATCTGTTTCTGGAATTCCCCCTAGCCAGGTAGAGATCCGCGACTATATACACCGCCGACACGCGATAGGCGTGGGGTAATTTTATACATTAAGCCCCCCTATTCGTTTATTTCCCGCAATATTAGACTGTGCGCAAAAAGACTGGGTTATAACAGATTAACGAGGTCAAAGTCTGCAGATACGCATTCTTTTCAGCATCAATTTGAACGTGCATTCCTGAAAATTGCATTCTGAATAAAAGTGGATATTAAACACTTTTGAGGAGATAAATGACAAGTATTTTAGATTAACGTCTGACATGTCATGCCAATTTTTGAGTTGAATTAACCCGACTTCAAATGTTGGTATTGAGCACATCGCTACTGGAAACCAAGCATAGGCTGAGTTTGCACGCGATTGGCAAAAACCTGAATGTCAGGGCCCAACCAAGGAAACGAAGACTGTAGATATGTATAAGAAAGGAAAATTTAATTCTCTACAAAAATAGGCAATTCGGATTATTCAAAATTATGAGTTATTTTGACCCCCTAAATTTAAAAAAAAAGTGTTTTTTTTTTCAGAACTTTCCCGACCCCCAAAATATTAAAATTTCGACAGCTATTAATTTAACAAAACCGGAAATTTGTCTATTATATAAGAACTAAGTGTAATGAAACAAAGCCAAGAGCCAAATTTCAAATTAGGTGGTCCATTCAGTTTTCAGTGGACTGATTCTGCCTCTCCAAGCATAAATAGGTATGACGTCATTTTTCACAATTATGTTTTTTTTGTTTAATTCTTGACCTGACACACGATACTATAAACGTCTTTGTTTTGTGTTTAGAGGACCAAACTCAACCTATTAAATGCACTGGGTGAATTCCGGCGGATATGAGTCAGTTTTCAGTTACCTTGAGAATGAGACCGCTGATCTTAAGTGACCCTTTGACCGGGTCGTTCCGTTAAAATATGGCCTCTTCTAGTAGCAGATTTTGGTAGTGCAAATTCAAGACCATCCAAAACAACCTGTGGGTCACAGACTATTTCTCTGTGTGACTTTTTCGTAGACACAGTTACCCTTTTCGATGACTTTTCCGTTGAGCCCCTTATAGGCCGTCGAGCTTGTCGGTTGCAATTTCAGGCTTTTTACGTTGCTTGCAATAGATGGTATTACACCATATGAGATGCTTGTATGATGCATTGATAAGTCTTAAATTCTTAAGGCACGGACTACAATTAGAAGTGAGGTATGAAGCCATTAACACACTCGCAAAGGATTTACACGTAACAAAGCTCTCACCAGATCTCTCACCCTGACCGGGACCCTTACGATTTCGAACCTACACTTGAGAAAAAAAAAGATTTAATCGGGTATGTCAGGCTCCGATTCGTATTCATAGAGCTTTCGATCGCCGCCTTTCGCGTCTCGCTTCGGTTATTGGTTCGGAAGATAAGAGGTGGGTAAAATTTACCCCCCCGGCCTACGCCGCGCGTTCGGCTGGAGACCCCTACGCCGCGCGGGTTAAACAAACACGAATATGACTTAGGTTTTGACCATAGATGGATATCTGTGGAGAAAACGGTAAGTTTCTCTTTGTATGACACGTGACGTCAAGGGCTGATCCAGCCAGCCGTCTTAGGTGGCGGGGGGGGGCAAACCGTTTTGAGCGTACCTTACCTACCACAATTTTTAATTTCTTCCCTGATTTGAGCCATTTTATTTTGAAGCCTCATATTTTGATTTGTTAGCTTTTCGACCCTTTGGGATATCGCAAAATGTCAGCTCGCATTTTTTGTTATTCCGACATTGCCTTACACGGAGCAAAACTATGTCAATTGTCAGAGCTGTACCCAGGGGCGTCGCCAATATTATGTAGTGGGAGATCGGCTAAAATGACGAAAAATTCGCATCCTTATTGCGCTTTTATTCAATCCTTTGCAGCATTTGTAATCCGCCTCTGTAGCTCAGTGGGAGAGCGCTGGTCTTCTGACCTATCTCAGTAGTGGCAGCCTGGGTTCGAGTCGCTTCGGGCGCTCGCTATTCTCCGACTGGTGGCCTGCGGCCGTGGCAGCGGTCGCACTTCAAGGCCAGGTGACTCAGCGAGGCGGGTCGACCGTGTCCATGTATGTCGGGCACGTAAAACTTTCGTCTCTAAATTCTGCCGGCCAACAGGAGTTGCGCGATCGGGTGGTGAGGTCATGACCAGCGCAACAGGCTCTGCTTAGCGCGGGTCCTGATCTCGGAAAACCATCCATACAAAAACATTCGGACTAAATTTATTAAAAAAAAGTGGATTTTCATGACATTGTAGGTACTTATTTAGCGCTCCAAGGCGGCGCGATTTTTTATGGATTCGCCTGATAAAACCCAGAAAATTAGGCTGTGGGCCTTATAAAGAATAAGAAGCTAAGTATACGGTTAATTCAATTCACCGTTACAACGAATCGAAGACGATAGTGATGGCTTCGTCATGACGATGGCCACTGATGTGGCGCCGCGAAGTGGCGCGACACTGTTAATTTTTGGTTGTGTAATTGTTTTTTAATACTGGAACTAGACCGTGAGTGGAGCCAAGCCTCAGGTGCCCCCTTTTGACCCGTGCATTGCAGGGGGTTCGCGCCGAACACGAACTGTAGGGGGTGATTTCCGCCCCCGTGAGATCTCGGAAACTACGCAACAAAGCGACAAGCGAAAAACGTCATTAGATAGCTCTGGACAAGCTCTATCGAAAGTATTTGAGTTTTTCTTGGATCAGGTCACAATTGAGGTCACCAGTGGTCATCAAAGGTCAGATATTACGGTTAAATGGCTCTTTTCCAGAAACCCCCGATTATCTCGGAAACTATGATAGCTAAGAGGAAATGATACGTGAGGTAATCGTAAGCTCTGGAAAAATTCAGATAATAATTTTCGTCAGATTTTAGATAAGTTTAATTGTTTAGGCTCCAGAGGTCATGAAATATCGAAAAGGCTATTGGCTGTTTATGAATTTGATTATACTAAGAAAACAAACGGGAAATTTCGCATTATAAGAGCAGATAATTGTACATTAATTCATAAAGTTTCAATTTTTACCAAAAATATCTGGGAAAAGCCGTGTTCCTAGACTCAGTTACCCAAAACGAACGAAATATTACCGGGTACAATCGGGTACTACCGGGTACAAATAAATCCTTCGTGAAAACGGCTTTGGTTTATGAAACGGGTGGTATCTTTGATGAAGGCTCATGGCCTCCATCCAAAATACCACCCGTGCAACCAACTCACGGTATCTTCCAAAGATGTCGCCACCTTCAGCTAACGAACAATGTCCCCAACAGATGTCGCCCCCTGCCCGGAGGGCCGCACAGTCGTCGGGGGAAGAGCAGGGAGGTCAGGACTCGGCCCAGACGCTGCGTCAAGAGACGGAGCAGGCGCACAAACTGCTGCGGGACGCCAAGACGCTGCGAAGAGCCTCCCTCATCTCCATCGACTCTGAGAACGAACACAAGCTGGTTGAGGTGGTGTATAGCACTACTATCTATTGGATGTGACTGATGCAATCATGTGGCAAATGTCTAAAGGACATCCATGCAATTTATGTTCATTGGAAGTTGTGTTAGGCAAATTCATTGTACACCATTCAGATCAGGAAGTAATCCGTATGGAGCTGCATTATGCATTGCCGTTTCTACAGAGGAATTTACCAGTTCTGTGCAAGAGATGTTGACTTCGGCTAACATGCATAGGAGCCATTCGTAATGGAGACTCTTCGTCCGCCAGGTACGGACAGGATGCTGTGGAATGGACCCCACCACCGGACGAGGGAAGCAGCTGCACCTGATCCAGATGCTGCTGCTGCCCTTCATCCCCATCATGGCGCTCATCACGCAGAACGTGGTCAACATGTTGACAGTGCTGGACCACCAGTACGACATGCAGGAGAGCATTGACCAGGTGATGTCATAGAATAGACTGTCCAGTGTCCAGGGGCAAATCCAGGAGGGCCGAAGGACCCCTTCATAGCGCCAGAAGGGCGCCTCACGGGCTGTCCGTTGCCGGGCGCCGCCAGGCGCCCGGCGATGGACAGCCCGTGGGCTCTCAACGTTCCTATTATGACTACAGGGCGCCCCTCAGACCACTTGAGCGTCCCTATCAGAATTACTGAGCGCCCCTGAAGGTGCCTTTAAATTGGCCTGCGGCCTCTTCCTAAAAAATCCTGGATCCGCCCTTGTAGGTTTATAAGACAGCTGGTGGATATATGTTTGCATTTTCATTTGCTGAAACTTGTTAATTTGCAGTACTTTTGTAACATGCCTCCCGTCAGCTGAAGTAATCAAATTGCATTAGAACTGTAGAACATGGTAGCAAGAACCTCTCATTTCTGTGGACATATTTCAGGTACAAATCAGTACCGATCTGGGGAACGTAACTGAAGCGCTGCAGTCGGAGCGAGCTGAGATCGCCTTCTTCCTCTTCACCAACGGCTCTGTGATCCGGCGAAACCTCTCCGAGCACTTCCAGTACACCAACCTGTTGATCAAAGATCTGCAGTGGCCCCTCTTTCGTATCGACGACGAACTCTTCCAAAACAAAATCCTGTTCAGAATTCGCCTGGACGACTTCCGGAACAAGATTGCCAAGTTCGACTTTGACGAGAAGTATTCTATAGAAGCTGGAATAGAGTTTTATAATAAAGCAAATTATATTTTCCTAGATCAGGTGAGAGCGAACGAAATTCAAACTTCGTCTCATTACTCATGTTAAGTTGATCATTACTCGAGTTTTCATTCCATAAAATGAGCTAACATTTTGTAAGATTCTGACGACCAAATGGCAATGGCGCTAAAATGCATTTATATTTTCAGGTATTTACTAACCTTTCAAGTTTAGAGAAAATCACGTGTACGGTGTATACGCGGGCAATGAGGTCAGAATACCACTGTTTTACGCTCAATTTGTCCGCTCTCATACAAATTGACTACCTTTTCACCCGATTCAGCTGACTCGAGAGATAAAAGAGAAGGACGCCAGTGGACGTGTGGCGGCTCTTGCCTGGCTACAAGAAAAATGATTCGAGCCATGCGAGCACCTGGCATCAAGCATTGGTTTTTTCGGTGAGCAGTATCGGCCGCGGAAGAGCTCGGTCAAAGCAGCTACATCGAATCGTCACATAACGAGCTCTCGGGCAAGTACTCCTCAATCAGTCGCAGAACTTCGCCTACTGGATCAAAGACAGGTGGGAATTCTGCACTCTTTGTGCACAATACTATGCAGTAGCCAGTATAATCACATGGCTAACATGTATGCATGCCCAACGATGAAATGGAGACATTGGTAGCTTTTCTCAGCGGGATTATGATGGACATTTGTGATTAATGCAGGACAACATTTGTGATTAATGCAGGACATTTTTGATTAATGAAACCAGTATTGTGGCCTACATGTGCAGGACCACCATGCCACATTCTGTACCTCTGAGGTCACAGAACATTTATATGCGGAGAGAGGATAAATGTTGTATAACACACATTTTAACCGAGCAAAATTTGCACGTCTGTAATTTTGTCTGCAGTCTGTTTCTTTCCAACCGAAACAGAATCGCTTTGCTTTCGTCTTTGACAACGCGTGCTTTAAAACATTACCTGAAGTTGAAGAAGCACAGTTTCAGACTTCAGAGTCTTATTGAAGAAATGTATTACCTACTCGAGCTTACCTTGCTCATCGTTTTGAACGTATGTACGAGACTGTGCTACTTATATAATCCCCATTTATCTACATTACTCAAATAGCAGTGACATTTCAATTACCCTATATAGGTTTATTCCAATTTATCATTTTTCGGAAAACCATTTTCATAATAGCTTTGTCATACTTAAGTATCTATATAATGCATTATGTAATGTTTAGGAATCTATCTTCCTGTTTAAATAAGGTATGTCTGTCTGTCTGATGTTCGTGCGCACCGAATTTTCACCTTACATATTTATTTTAATTCGAAATGTTATATAGGTTTGACACGTCATATAATATTATCTAAGACATTCACGTGGCAGATCACATGACAACATCTACATGTGTATTTATGTTTTTCCCCTCATTTCCAAACATCAAATTGTCCTACAAGTAAAGATAATGTCTGTGCTTATAGAAAATAACACGATTTTTAAATATTATAAGTATACGCCATCTGTTAAGCGAAACTTCAACTACGAGTACATATAACACGCCAGGTGGCGCAGCAAGCGAATATGAGGTGGCACTGGTAGGTGGCACAGCCAGAAAATATGGAAGGTGGCGCTAGAGTCCTTTGACGGGAAATGTAAAAAATGTAGTCAGTATACAAAGATCGTCAAGCGGAGCAGACGGGTAGGTAGGTACTAGCTACGTACTATGCGCCCTCCAAGTCGTGCCAGCTCTCAGCACATCACCTATGACCAGGGAGCGAATCGGGAAATGCTTGTTTTAAAACCACATCACGTAGATAGTTAAGCATATTGTCATGGAACAAGTACGTGGTCTTATCAGTTATTCAGCCTGACCCTTCAATTCGATAAACACTCGAGGAGCCCGAGGTGCTGTTGACGCATAACCAATGCCATTTAATCCACACGCGTCATTTGACGTCACTGACTTCTCATTGATGTCTCATCACTTTGCTACGCATACCTCCTGGAGTTTCATATCATCTCCTTTGCTGGATCGAAATCGTAATCGTCAACCTAAATCGAAATCGAAATCGAAATCGTAATCGTCAACCTAAATCGAAATCGAAATCGAAATCGTAATCGTCAACCTAAATCGAAATAGAAATCGTAAAACCCCACCAATGCACCAATGCGCATGGGTGGAGAATGGTTTCCAAAGTTGCCCCGGCCGAGGCCAGCTACGTAGCCACAATTTTTGATCAGAGGTTGGAGAGGGTGGAGCCATGTCAGAAGGAGGGTACAATTTCACCAGAGTCCAGGATCCGGCTGTTGCCCATGAGTTGTCGACCCTCGGTCTCTGTATTTTCCACAGATACGTGACGGTGCAGGACACGTACCCATGGTACTCCAACATCACCCGCCGACGCCTGGAGATTCTGATGCGGAAGAAGATAGAACCGGACTTCGACAAGGCGACGGAATATTTCTACGCAATGCTAGGATACTTGGACGCATTGAAGAACATTCAATACGAACTAAGGTGAGAATGGCATTCCAACATTACTGCGAATGGTATGCAGCTAAAATATTTTTGCATTATGACTATACCTATCAGTCACCTGCCGAGTGTAAGCGTATCACTCATATCATGATGAACGCTATGTTTGTCAGATATCGTGTGAAGAGGCTAAGTGTGGAGAACCGCGGAAAAGTTTACAGTGATCATTCTGTACACCAGAGATCGTGTACGAAAGCCCACGATGTTCGTTTTGTTCTCCAGAGATCGTGTACGGAAGCTCACGATGTTCGTTCTGTACTCCAGAGATCGTGTACGGAAGCCCACGATGTTCGTTTTGTTCTCCAGAGATCGTTTACGGAAGCCCACGATGTTCGTTTTGTTCTCCAGAGATCGTGTACGGAAGCTCACAATGTTCGTTCTGTACACCAGAGATCATGTACGGAAGCCCACGATATTCGTTTTGTTCTCCAGAGATCGTTTACGGAAGCCCACGGTGTTCGTTTTGTACATCGGAGATCGTGTACGGAAGACCACGATGGTCGTTCTGTACACCAGAGATCTTGTACGAAAGCACACTATGTGACTATGATAGTTCTATACCCTTGGGATCCTGTGAAGAAGCTGATTTTGATTGTTCTGTTTGATGAGGCTTACTACGACCGTTCTGTACAACATGAATCAAGTCTCACAGTGGTGGTTCTGTACTCTACGACCGTTCTGTACAACATTAATCAAGCCTTACAGTGGTGGTTCTGTACTCCAGGGACCGTGTGGAGAAGCTCATTATGAACGAGATGCGTGACTCCAACAGCCAGGTGTTCCTCGGTATCGCCGTGCTCTGCATCGTGCTCCTCATCTCCCCCATCATCATCCTGCTGGTCCGCATGGTCACCAGGACGCTTCAGGCGAGTACGAACACAGGCAGAGCAATAAGTTGGTATGTACTAGAGAACTTTGCATTTCCCTTGCCAGCAGTATTTTGTTTTCTTCCTTAAAACCCGCGAGTCACTGGGGGGTCTTTTTTAGCCCCCCCCCCCCGAGGATTATCTTGAATATCGCACGAAATAAAGCAGCTATCAACGCCAAACTTCTGATATCTGACCGAGCATCTTTTTCACACCCCTTGCACATTTATTTGTTAAATTTCGTCAGATTTTTTTTAGATAAAGCTTAGTAAGTGACGTCACTACACACGATTTTGACACCAAAATCAGCTAAACTTTAGTAGACAGTACACATGCCATGTAGTAGACAAAATGGAATCCAAAGAAGTGAGATGATATCAAATATCAAGGGCTACAATATGGAAATCTCGGATTTGAGAGAAAAAAATTGCCCAAAAATTTTCAAAAAATTACTTTTTTTGAAAAAATGAAAAAAAAAATCAAAACTTTTAAGATATTTAAAAACCGGTATATATATTAAATAACTATACATATTCAAACACTATACCAAATTTCAAAATGTTATCTGTATTTTTGACTGAGTGATGACATCTAAGGTATGGGTATCTCGTGACGTCAAATTTTGAAATTTCATTTTTTGTCCTTTTTTGACCAGATACAGATAAATAAAGAGCAGCACTGTATTTCTGAGGCAAAACTGGTTTAAAAAATGTATTGATTTATTGTATTATTAAATTTCAAATTTTGACCTTTCGTGACATTAATTTGACCTTTACTTGACCTTTA
>VOPJ01002581.1:0-27978 GCA_014673585.1 Semibalanus balanoides
TTTTAATATTTTGTATGTGACATTTTTACTTCTAAAGGAACAATATTAGTGGGTGGCCCAGTCATATTTCGAAATTTTATAAATAAGGACCACCCTAATGTGCATTACGCAGTGAATATTGCAGCTACCGGTACGAGCCACCCATTAACAGTAAGGCCTCTTGAAGACGAGTCTCTGTATTATTTTCAATTGGACATCCAATGAAAATTAACAAAGTTATAGCCAATAATATTTATGGTCAACTGAGATTGTTCGCGATGAAAAAGTCACTGTCACATATCTGATGATATGTTACATGAACACNGGTGCTGTTTATCATCACCCCGGGCCGGTGATGTGACTGTGCTGCCCTCTCTGTGTTGCAGTCTCTGTACTGGGTGGTGAAAAATGAGTTCCTGGCCATCCGGGAGAGGCGGCGGCGGCGCCTAGAGGCCGCTCAGACTGTCGTCAACTCCTCCTAGTCGTCCTAGTCAGCAGTCAGCGCGGCGGCGGTACGGATCCGGCGTCTGCTGCTCAGCGGCGATCGTAGGCAGCTTGGCGACTCAGGCCGGGGTGGCGCCACTGCGCTACACCGCTCCACCGGCTCAGTCGGCTCACACTGGAGTGGCCACCGCTGACGACAGCTCTGTCGGTCCACAGTGGAGTGGCCACCGCTGACCACAGCTCAGTGGCCACCGATGACGACAGCTCAGTGGCCACCGCTGAAGACAGCTCCGTCGGCTCACACCGGAGTGGCCACCGATGACGACAGCTCAGTGATCAGCGGGTCTACAAGCCGAGCGGCGCGATTGAGTCGCCTGTGACCGCCCATCATCCAAAGAGAGCACTAGTCCTCTGGACACGGCTCATTCCTGGTGGGATCAGAGCGGCCGCTGAGGTATTGGTGTTGCATTTCGCGGCAGGTGCTGATGCTACTTCGGACATCCGCGGGGCGCTAATGCACGGCGAAAGAAATGGTGTTTTATGTCAAATAGTGAACCATTGGGTATTTATTATTTTATGGACATGTATATCGGCTATTCCGACAGTTGTGTCGCTCAAAACAATAGTGCCTTAAGGTCGTACCTTAAAGAAGACGTTTTTATTTTATTGTGTATCAGCTGTAGTCAAGGGCGTCGCCACCTTTCGAAAGTTAGGGGGACTTGAAATCGATTCTCTACATGTAACGTCCATAGGCGCAATGTTAAAATTCGAAAATGTTTGTGGGCCGCGTCCCCCTGTCCACCTCACTGCCGCCGCCCATGGCTGCTGTAGTAATGACTCGCCGGCTTGTTATCGTATGAGTATCTCGGTGCGTTGTTCTCCGTCTCAGTTGCCGTCGCCGGCCGTCTTCCTTATTGTCGTGACCGTCCTCCGCAGTGCACGCTGGCTGGCTACTGCCGGCGGCAGCGGGTACTATTATCACAGTCTCTGTCAAGTGTCACCCCACCTCGTCATCGCTAGAGGACCGAGTAGACCATCGCCATTTTAGCTGCAGCTGACCGGCCGCACTGCTGTGTCGGACCCTCGTTCTCAGGTGGCCGCTCTCGATGGGAGGTCGAGACCTCTGTCGCCTCGTTATGGGAGGGCGAGCCCGTCTGTCCTCGATGGGAAGAGCGAGCCTCTGTCCTCGGTGGAGGAGGCGAGCCTACATTGTGCATCGGTGGGGAGCGAGCCTCTGTCATCGGTGGGAGGCGAGCCTCTGAGCATCGGTGGGAGGTAAGCCTCTGTCCATTCGGTGGGAGGCGAGCCCTCTGTCCTCGATGGGTGGAGGCGAGCCTCTGTCTCGATGGGAGGCGAGCCATCTGTCCTCAGGTGGGAAGGCGAGCCTCTGTCATCGTGGGAGCGAGGGCTCGCTTGTCATCGGTGGGAGGCGAGCTCTGAAATCGGTGGAGGCGAGCCTCTGTCATCGGTGGGAGGCGAGCCTTGTCATCGGTGGATGGAGGCGAGCTCTGTCCCTCGCACTGGGAAGGCGAGCTCTGTCCTGATGGGAGGCGAGCTACTGTCATCGGGGGAGCGAGCCTCTGTCCTCGCGGTGGGAGGCGAGCCTCTGTCATCGGTGGGAGGCGAGCCTCTGTCATCGGTGGGAGGCGAGCCTCTGTCATCGGTGGGAGGTGAACCTCTGTCCTCCTGGGCATCCAGCGTCTGTAATGCGTCACTCTCCAGGGCGACACGTCTCTGGCGGCGCACCTGCGCTATGTGTGGCGTGCCATATAACTGTTGAAGTGTTCGTGTCATTGTGTGGCAATTCATATGTCGAGTGTTCATGACTATGTGTTTGTAGAATCATTTTAGCGTCCGCGCTGCGCCAGAGCTATGTCCACGATGAAACCTCAATGCGGGGTTATGATAAAATCAGACATTGTATCTTGTGCGTTAGACGGCGTGATGACAGCATCAGCAGTGGCCTCTACTTCATCGTCATGTGGTCATTGTCGACGTTTTATTGTCACCTGAGAAGCATTTCGCACAGATAATCATGTCCTCGATGTCCTCGATGTGGCTTCTCAGGTATACCGTGGTCACAGTCTGTCTGCCGTGGATACCGTGGGTACATTGTGTGTCTGCCGTGGATACCGTGGGTACATTGTGTGTCTGCCGTGGATCCGTGGGGTAACATTGTGTGTCTGCCGTGGATACCGTGGGTACATTGTGTGTCTGCCGTGGATACCGTGGGTACATTGTGTGTCTGCCGCGGGTACAGCTATGTGTGTCTGCCTTGGGTACATTGTGATACCGTGGTATGTCGCGGGTGTCGATGGTAATACATCTTCACACGTCAGCGAGTCTGTGTCAATATCGCAGAGAGAGCGAGAGAGAGAGAGAGAGAGAGAGAGAGAGAGCAATCAGCGCTCCAGTGTCCTCCCCGGACCACTACCGATCAACACGGTCTGGAAAGCGGGGACCACAGCGACCAACAGACAGTGCACAGTGGGGCCTTTTCCCGATTAGCCGGAATTAATTAATGACGGCCAAGCTGTCATCCGCAGTAAAACCAATGGATGAGAAATACCCTGGATTGCCACTCAGCGACAAAATGTGACGCTGACCAAACGACATACAGGAGAAACGGTTTGTTTATGTTAAATAGCGTCGAAACGCGGAAGTGCTTCAGATGCTTTTTACCCTCCTGCAAGTAAGTTGTTTGTTTTTTGACGCATTATAACTATTGGTATATATAATCCTTGCAAGGTAGGATCATTTGGGTGGGCGTGCCGTTGCTGTACATTCATTGGTTATTTAATAATATGGAAATGTGTAATGCCATTTCAAATATGGGATCCAACAATACTGAGTACCTAACGGGTGTGCACTTAATATCTGGACAAATTTCAATCTCCCATAACTTATGTGTATTTCAACATAACCAGACCAAACTTAGCCTGCGCATAGTCACATTCATGAACTAACTGCAGCCACTGGTGGAGGGCGCTGCTGGCCCCGTGACGGTCTGCAGCCCTCTCCCACCTGCGCAATCACCTTGCGCGGCACCTCCGGGTCCATTTCGCGAAGCACGCGGCGATCCCGTTTCTTCATAAGATTTGGGATCGCTTCAGGGTTCCCAGTCCTCCTTGTAACACTCTGCTTCATGCACGCCCCATTGAAATCCCTCATAATGGCTCAGTTTGGGGAGCATCCGGGGGATTAATTCGCTCGCGGGGGACAATATGGCACGTGCCGGCACGCTCGAGAGGATCCAGTGCTTTACGCGCGTAGTGAGCAGCTGCGAAGATTTGGTGCCAGAACACATTCCACCAAGGGGGTAATGGTGTGTCAGATATGGGAAGAGCACCTTCTCAAGGCATTGCTCCCGGTACACGTCCCCATTGACATTGACCCGACTGGGGAGGATGACGGGCTTGGAGACCCAACGCGGAAATATGGCGACCCACAACAGAAGTTCCCGCGGGAACTTGCCGACGGGTCGATTTTTTACATCTTCTGGGACATCTCCTCCCGGTCCAGGATAGAAACCCTGGTTACAAGGTATTTCAGAGCCGTCCGTAGGTGAAATAACTTTCATCGTCCATAACCAACGCCCAATTCTCGCACTGCAGATTTGAAGCGTGCCCTCGCCAACGTCTGCGTATCCGTGTTTTCTGCTTCTTCCAGCTGCTCCGGAGGGCTGGTTTGGGGCCTTGGGTCCTCTTCCGGTATCCATGCCTTCCTCCTTTGAGGATTTTCCTCGCGTAAGCTAGGGGATATCCAAAACGCCTGGCCAGAAGACGGAGGGAGCATGCCCACGAGTTACGGGAAGGTTTCGTGCAACGAGGGCTGCCTTCTTTAGACGGGACATCTTGACCACAGATTGAAGTTTTTTCCCGATGCTTCTGTGTTCAACATTTCCTTTTCTCTCAAAGGTTTCTCAATGATGGCTTACACGGTTGACTCGCTACCCATTTCACGAAATGGCAGACAACTTTGCATTATCTGAAAATTTGGGGTGATTCTGCACAAATTCCGCCACTAATCATTTCGCGAAGCTGTCTTGGTTAAAGGAATGATAGCAACCTTTAACATTAGTTATTTAACTGACAGATAGCCAGATTGTCGGTGTGCTGAGAAACCCGCAACATCCGAAATTTTTTCCCTCCAAAAGCGGGACCTAGTTGCCTGAGGTTTTCAACGCAAAAAGCCGTTGGTCACATATGTGGTCATAATTTCAACGTCACAAATCGCGTGACGTTTCGCATACAGTCATCAAGTAGTTACTGCCACTGTGATTGCCACCGGCACTTCGGCTTTTGAACGTCCGCCCAGTAATTTCAGTTACCGTATGCGTCCCGCCCCGCCGCCCACCGACGGCGGTCCGGCCAGCCCACACAAGTGTTTGAACATTCCTAAGTGATGACAGTCCAGCCAAAAGTCATGGCCTGGCCTTCAACATAAAGAAGCCAACGGGGAATTTGCGGGATTTTTGGGATGATCTCCTGAAGACCCACTGAAGAAAATGTTGGCTACCATAACTTTTATGGCATTTCGTGAAGATGTAGCAGATTCTACGAAAATGGGTCAGTTTTGATCAAATCGGCCCATTGGGAAATATGGGACTCGACATGCCTACATGCCACTTAGTTGGACACTATTTGGCCGTATATATAGTGCACCCGTTTGGCTTCAGTATCACAGTGAACGTCATGATCTGCCATTTAACCTTATAATATATCTTGAGTAACTTCGTTGGGTCAGGCGCTCGGTACACTAAGATGGTTCCACGTATGCGTGCCCGCCACTGTCCCTGCCCTAGAGCGTGCGATGCGAAGGTCGCGGGTCGACCGTCATATGCCAGTCGGCGATTTCACGGCACATAATACCGGTGCTAGCCCATCGTGCGTGCGGCCATCAGCAGCTGTCACTCGGGTCCGGGCTTGCAAAGTTTGGCGCGTTCGATGCCTTCCTTCGTGAACGACACAACCTCGCCTTTAGCGGTTGAGAGACGAATGATTGGTGAAGACGTCACATGTAAACATATTACTATTTTTTAGCAATTAACAAAACAATTTCTTCGACTTATTTCGAAGAAAAATGAATGCAGGACCGTATCAGAGGCACTTCTTTCAAATCATTCTACTTATACTTATTCCCCCCCGCGCGTCTAGGAATTATATGAAGATTGTAATGGATCAAAAGGGGATGCTATATTTCCCACCTTGTACAAGGCTTCCCACTGATTGAGTGAAAAGTTATGCGATACACATCAAATTTTGCATACACGTGCTATACATATAGGTCCATCACCAAGCCAACTTTTGTATCGGAAGCTTTTTCATTAACGGAGTTATGTTAGTTTAAACTTTGTCCAGATATTAAGTGCACACCCGTTATTTGTTCATACCATACCTTAGAGGTAATTTGTTCATCATACCTTGGAGAGCAATTTGTGTGAAAAGAGTTTCAATCTAAGGCGTTGGATGGAAAATATGAACCATCATCTAAAATATATTGTTTTTACCCTTACCCTGGCTGTGACCTGACATGTGACCTTATTCGAATATTTCTCCTATGCTTCTGATTCGTCTCATGGAGAGCTTTCTATTGCCGCATTGCTTATCACGCTGCGGTTATTAGATCGGAAGATAACGAGGGGTCGTGTTCGGCTTGATGTGGTTGGCGGGAGCACTCCTGTATGCCGAAGCTTCGCGCTTCGACCGCTAGGTGGCCGCCATGGTCTCCTACATCAAAGGCGCCTACAGAGAGTGGCCAATCCAGGGTATTTCTCATCCATGGTAAAACCAGCTGCGGCATATCGGAAGAGGAATCAGTTGCGCATGTTTTGAGAGCAAAAAATAAAAACAAAAATTAGGGGGGTTTGAAAATAGAGCCCGCTCTGCGAGCCGATTTTTTTTCAAAATTTACAGACACGCGCAATTCAGTTTTAGGATAAATTCACAAAATTTCCAAGACGGCTAGGCTTAACGGTTTAGAAGCAGCAAAGCGACAAACCACGGGCTTCTGCCCCGCAGGGAATAAGGCTTAACTTGCCTGTATTGACCTTACATACCTTCATCAAATTGGCTGTAGAGTCCATAAAGGGTGCGGAGTGGGAGGCGCAGTTTCTGGGTCAAGGACAACCATCAGGACATTCTGGCCGACTACGCTGGCATGTGTCTCGAAGCGTCATTCGCGTCGAAAACTTTAACCTAGAGTACTTTTGCAAAAATATTACATGCTAATTTACTTAGGCTTCCGTCAACAAACTTCAGGTTCGATCGAGCACTTTACATATGCTTACCAAGGTTAACAGAGTAAACCAATGCCAGATTCGAAAAATTCAGATATTTTTGGTTCCTGGCACTACTATTTGAAAGCAGAACCTCAACCCTCACATTTGTAATTTCGGCAGGCTACGGGGCGAAAGTGCAGTGGGGACCAGCTAGCGGCCAACAGACAGCGGGATTACATCCTCCCGGCAACTGAGCGGCGCCACCTAAAGCACAAGTCAGCAGTGGCAGCGGCCAGCCGGTCCCAGTGCCTGTGATTGGACGCGAGCCGTCAGGGCGATCGTAAACGTCGAGCCGGCGGCGGCGGTGGCGAGTAGCGCCATGACGCGGTGTTTCTGGCCCGCACAGACCCCAGAGACAGCTATCTGTTTTTTTTTTGTTTTTTTTTTAACTGCATGACTTCACCTGTCATTGGGCACTGCCTGTTTGGTGATCAATACAGATACAAGATACAAGATCTGGCGTGGGTCGGGGGTAGACGGTGACGTACCGCCCAGACCCCAGAGACAGCTATCTGGCGTGGGTCGGGGGTAGACGGTGACGTACCTCAGAGACAGCTACCTGGTGTGGGTCTGGGGTAGACGGTGACGTACCGGTGTAGCCAGGTGACGTCAGCGCGGGACGGAGGACAGTCAGCACACGTGTTGGGTGACGGCACTGATAACGTGTGACCGGGGCTGACGTGTGTGCCGAGGGCAGAGCAGGACCGTGGGCAGCGGTTGCGTAACGCCGTCCGCATGGCGGATCAGTTGGCTTGACTGACAGTATAGGCTGCCCTCAGCTGGTCGCCCAGTCTAAAAGGACCCATTCGAAAACAGACAGTGGTTAACAATTGCTGTGTGTCTCTGAGATCGGCTCACGGAAAGTTCAGCGGGCCTTGGTCATTGACCGATGCCGCCAAGATTAGAAGACGAAACACGAAGGATTACAACTAGGAGTTAGACCTGACATCGGGATGGTGACCTGAGCTCAGAATGACCTGGTGTAATTGAGGCTTAAGACCTGAGACCTGACCGGTGACAGGTCGCGGGCGTTGATGACGCGTGGTCGCCGGCCCAGCGAGGGTCGACATCGTTTTGACAATGGTCATGATTCAGTGCTTAGAGCGCGCAGACTGCAGCGTGCGGTACTCTCTCGAGTCAATTATTTGTGAGTCCACCCACTCCGACACGAGTACGAACGTCGAGTCGAATCACAACCGGTTCGATCCATAACACCGGCAATGCTCAGGTCATGGTGAGCAGTGTATTACCATATCAAGTGGCAAGGTTCAGCCCGCCCCGAGGTCTCGCAGGCAAGTGCTGACCCAAAGACACTGACCGACCTTCTGTAGCACGAGTCATCGCATGCAAGCCAGCGAGTTTCGAAGGGACAACATTATAACGTACAAGCGGTTTCACCTGGAGGGGAAAAAAGCAAAGCAGACAACATAACCTCATCCGCATTAGCACATCACCTGAAAGTGCCTGGTCTGAATCAAAGGACATTTTAGATTTAAACCGGTCATCGACATTCTTAAACGAATAAACATTGCAATATCATCCAATGGGATGCAATACAAAATAAATGCACATCACATATCCACGGACCCGTCGAACCATAAAGCGCATGAACCACACGTCCACGTACCGACTAACTTAAGGACACGACGTCGTACCGTCCCGCCGTTCACAGCAGAAGGTGCTGCCCGGAGGCCAGCGCCGAGCGGGCCACCTCGGGACCCACCATCGCTATCACAGTCTGTCTTCTGTGCCGTCCTGTCCCGCAGCGACAGGGCATATACTTTGGCGCACGCTGTGTTCGCCGGGGAACGTCACTGCTGGAGCTGTCACTGACTGCCACTGCTGAAGCTATCAATCACTGCCAGACAGTCCGAGACAACCTCCGCACCCGCCGTCCTTGAAAACCCTTCATATACAATGGTTTATACGTGTTGTTCTAACACGAGCTCCACAACATGCCGTCATTTTCCAGCTAGTCGGCAACATGTCTCCACCTGTGCCGTTGTTCTGGCTCGAGACGGACGCTGTGCCGGTTACTGGCCAGACGTGGCGCTGTCGCCCTGCTCCTGCAGTTCCCGCAGCTCAGGCGGACGCTGTGCCGGTTACTGGCCAGACGTGGTGGTGTCGCCCTGCTCCTGCAGTTCCCGCAGCTCAGGCGGACGCTGTGCCGGTTACTGACCAGACGTGGCGCTGTCGCCCTGCTCCTGCAGTTCCCGCAGCTCCTCCTGCGGGCACAAACCTCAGTCACAACACGTCTCTGTGTCTGGTGACACGTTACAAGGTCATCGTGACGCCGCTCCTCGGCCGCTGAAGGTCGATTGCGCTGACACCGCGGGGAACAGTAGGCTGCCATGTCAGACGCACATTGCCGGATAGTGTCCGCTCCGCACACGTTAGGTGATCATTGTAAACTGTGTGGTGTTTGGCTGCGTTGCTGTTCACATCCATCTCTGCGTGTCTTACAAGTGAGACGTTAATTCGGTTATCAGACAGGAGATACTCAGCTTACCTCCCAGCCCAGTGCGGCGGCCATGGCGACAGCGCCGTCATCACAAGTCCCCAGCCAGGCCACGTCCCTGCCGGAGACACGGGCAGAACAGTGGTTACAGTCATGGTCATTATTAGTCAGCTGCCGGAGACGCGGAACGGTGGTCAGGCTCCGACACGCCACTCAGGGCAGTGACGACACACAGCACAGTCAGTAACCACACTGCCGATAATAGCGACATCTTGCGGTCGATGAAGAAACACTAGTTGAAAGGAAAGCCGCCAGTTGAAAGGGGAGTCGTTTGTTTGTTTATTGGGGTTTTTGGGCGCGCCGACGAAATGAGAGTCGCCTCATGGTACCGGCGCCACAGTTACAGGTTGACCGGCTGACTATCGTTAGCATTGCGACATAAGGCTGACACTGCAGCGTCCTGCCACACGTGGCCGGTCCTCACCGGTAGTTTGAGGCGCTGTCGAACTCGAGTCCGCCGTGTCCCATCATCCGCATCAGCAGGTTGGGCCGGCCGGCCTTCTCCTTGTTAACCAGCAGACGGGGACACGTGTCGCGCACCCTGGCGGTACACAGCAACGAATAACGTACAGGTCACATAAATGGTCACAGAATGTAACACTAATGCACAATGTACGATAAACTGCATCTCTCTGACAGTCTAACATCATCTTTGTCAACGGAGAACAAGGCAACTGAATGACAACACAAAATGGCAGTATAGTATTGCTTAAAGCTTGATGAATTTAGGGAGCACGCAACAAATGTTTGCCCCTTAAACAGCTTCTAGGCCAATATAGTTAAATGATACTTCAATATCGTTACGACAGCAGCTGCCAGCTGTGAGACTGCCTACCCTCGTCACTGTCTCACGTCTGTCCGGTGACAGCTGTGAGACTGCCTACCCCCGTCACTGTCTCACGTCTGTCCGGTGACAGCTGTGAGACTGCCTACCCCCGTCACTGTCTCACGTCTGTCCGATGACAGCTGTGAGACTGCCTACCCTCGTCACTGTCTCACGTCTGTCCGATGACAGCACCATGACAGCGGCGGTCGAGGCTGGACTGCCAGCGAGGTGCCGAAGATGATGAGCAGGTCACAGCGACGGAAGTCGTCTGACGTCAGCTGGAAGAAGCGCGACGGCAGGTTCTCGCCGAAGAACACGATATCCGGCTTCACCACGGCCTTACAGGACTCAGTCTCACAGTGGGGAACGTCCGAAGAGAATATCTTGTCTGTGGAGAGAGAAGTGGCGGGGACCGGTCACTGGCCGGTGTCTTTGACTCCATCCCAGCACCAATGCGATGACAGGCCGGAATAATGTCATTCGGCTTACCAGTTGACTGTATCCAACTGCAGACACCAATATTGTAATTAAAAAATAAAAACAAACAGCAGCCATTCAGGTGATCAACGCATATCATGACAACTATAACAGATCGCACAGCAATGTAACTGTGATTTTAATTTTGCCAAAAGATCAGATGTAATGCAAACATATTACAAACCAACTCGACACTTCGACAACTATCGACCATCTCTTGTAACGCGTGAGGCGACCGATAGCCCTAATTATTCGGAGTTGGGACTGTCTCTGGTCCAGCCAGCGCACCTTTCATCCACTGCTGGTCGTACTCCCTCCTGCAGCCGGTGCAGTGTGACGTGTGGAAGGTGCCGTGCGACTCCACGATCTTGTCCTCGCTGACGCCGGCCACCCGCTCCAGCGTGTCGATGTTCTGAGTGTAGTGACGCAGCAACAGTCCCTTCTGCTCCAGCAGACGGATCTGAAGGACGGCCGGAGCGGACACACTTCAATAAACAGATAGCTGCTGTATCGGGTCGCTTGTTCAGCACAACAGGATCGACACTTGAGGCGCCCAGTGTAGGCAGGGCAACTTACGGACAGCAGTTAAATGGTAACCACATTGCAGCCGTACAAAGCCAGCAAACCATCCACTGTCAATGTGATCATAAATAAGCCATCCAGTCTGTTTGCTAGTGGGGTTTTACGGCAGCGCAGACTGCCGCGGCCCTATCGCGTCGGTGCCGCTCAGCCGGTCTCACGGTGTGGCGGCGGTCCGGCCACACGTCCTTACACAGCAGGACCGTGGAGGCGATCAAACCAAGATGCGGCCTGGCACAGGAGGCAGTAATGCCACCCCTGCGCCAGCACGCGGCTGCATCACTGACCCAGCTGAGTCACGACAGCTCGCACTAACGACCTACAGCGATCAATCATTGGTGTCTGACTAACGGCTGGACCAGACACACCGCGCGTCATCAGTCCACTCACAAACCGAAGGCAGATGGTGGGCTTTAGCTGGCTGGGGTAGAGGGAGCGGATAGCTGGGTAGATGGAGCGGATTGATGGATAGAGGGAGCGGAGTGCTGGATAGAGGGAGCGGATTGCTGGGTAGAGGGAGCGGATTGCTGGGTAGAGGGAGCGGACACACGGCATCTGACTCACGAATCTATGGCAGATGGTGGGCTTCAGCTGGCTGGGGTAGAGGGAGCGCGCAAGCTCGAAGAACGGCTCCGGTTGTTTACGGAAGAAGTCGATGTCGAAGACAGCCTCTGGCCGCGGCAGGTCGTACTTGGCCAGGTTATCGTAAAGGCCGCTGCCCGGCGAGCGGAAGTCGGGGATGCCGGCGGAGGTGGACATCCCGGCGCCGGACATCGTCACGATGTTCTTACAGCCGTCCTCGCGGATGTACTTCATCACGCCGTCAAAGTCGACCGTGTCCAGCACCTGAGGCGGCAGATTGCGGTCAGCGACACAGTACAGCAGTCAGTGAGACAAGTCATCTTCCTCCCTCATAGTGACCTTATCCTATTGACAGGTCTGGACTATTAATGGTTACAGAACTTGTCCTACAACTTTGATATTTGTTTAAACTGTCGCAAAATTAGCGCCACATATCATTGTTTTAATGTGGCAACAACGCAAGATCACGACTCCTCCCATCGCCGTATAAGCAAATGCGGTTAGACGCCAGCTGCTTGAAAGGCTCTATCAGCAAGCAGGACGCGGCCGACGCACCTTGAGCTCCTCATTGGCTAACGAGCCAATGTGGAGCTTTTGGGCGAAAAACTGGCGAATCTTATCCATGTCCTCTTCCTCTGTCTCTTCAACTTGATCTGTCTCGGCGTGCTCGCGCTCTTCGGACACTTTGTCTTCGTCCTCCTCACCAGGAGAAGCGCACTCTATTCTGTCCAGGTCGTCATTGGACAAACTGAGTTTTCTCGCTCTCGATATAGTATTATCACCACCTCCTTGAACAACAGAGACAAGGCTTACCAACAACGACTATTAATTCGACAGAAGGCTTAACTTAACAGTAAACATGCAAGACAGTGACTCCTAGAGAAGCTACTCCTCTGGATATGCTGGCCATCGACTGACAGCAGGTCATCACAGTCAGGTGCATACTTCAAGCGGCGAAACGACTCGAGCCTACCATGGCAAGATGGCTGAGTTGATGCAGTAACAAATTAAATGTGTTTGTGCTGTGAATGAAGGCATACAGTAGCAGGGGTCGGCAACCTCCGGCCCGCGGGCCAGATCCGGCCCGCGACCGGCCTGAACGTCGCCGACCGCGGATGGTACGGCAACTTACATTGTATTCCGGCCCGCCGGTGCCTCAGAAATCGAAAAATAAGTTTTAACAAAAAAGTATGTGTGCATTCGTGATGTTTCATTCTCTTTTGCCTGCTGGCACAAATTTGATCCTCGGAAGTCAAATTTTTTGTGGGGCCACTGGTCGGCTAATGAAGTTGACCGTGCTTTCATTCTTTTTTAAGATAGATTTTTGCCTGTGACGCAGTCTGTCTAAGAAGGTATACATATTCCACCATGGTGACATAGGTACGGCAAAAACATCTCAGCTGTTATAAGACAACTTTTGAAAATGGCATTAATTACCTGTCATATTTCCCAAATGTGACAACGTCATTGCCGTCAATTGTATCTATTTATCCCCGGGGCCCGGCCCGCCGACTGCTTCCAGATCTCTCATCCGGCCCGCGCCCTAAAAAGGTTGCCGGCCCCTGCAGTAGACCAATAGTGCCAAAGGACGTCGATGAATATGCGTTCTGTCTCATGCTTTAGACCTCAGTGTGTATTTGTATTATAGTGCTATTGACTAGGGCGTAGCCGCGTAAATAGGCACAGTTTATTGAGCAACACCCAACAAACGAACAATATGCTCACATACAACGACATTGGCACAGGGAGCAGAACAATAAAGACCAATAGCCTCACCCACAATTTAACTATATCTGATTTATCTCTGCTTTTCTCTACTTGAGCTATGTTAATCAGAAGCAAAAGTTGGGCCCATATCTGAGTCGATATAATTTGCAAACAACTACCTCTTCAGGTAAACTGTGTCTCATAAAAGCATGTGAGCAAATGCTAAAACTACCCATAATTGGCTCAGCTAGGATCAGACCAGAGACAACATGCAAAATAACAATATTTAAAAGAATGTTTATAAATATCAGTGTAAGCTACAATTAAGTGCAAGAGATATGACATTCAATCACCCACAATGTTGTATTACCTTCAGCCATTGCAGATGAACTCTATTTCATGTAACAACTGGAAACTGTAGATGATCTAGAGCCCTTTGATGTCCCTATAGGCAATGCACATTGCAATACTTCACCACTCACCATTCCAAAATTGAATGGCCTAGATTCTGCAGATATCATTTGACAAGGTAGTAACTGATAATTATGCAACAGGTAACACAATGTGCAGGACAAATAGTAGTGACATTCAACACATGTACAACTGCAACAGTCAACAGTACAGGCATTCCTACAGGCTTTACTTTATGAGACATCTAGGCTTTAATGACATAGTTTAGCAAAGCCAAAGCACCAGGAGACAGTATGGTTGAATTGTATTATTCAAGACAGATTAAGATAAAACAAATCAATACATTGAAAAGGGTAGCATGGAGTTTGCAGAGTCCAAACTGTTGCAGGACATGTCATCAATATCATGTACCAATGCAGTCACATTAATATTGCAAACAGCCTGCCAATCAGAAAAGGTCAGGGATGTAGGCTGTCTTATCTTAGGCAGTTGCAGTAAGCAAGAGAATGAGTAGGAAATCTGGGGAAGGGAGATGCAACCTTGACAGGTACCCAAGAAAGGGTCTCAGCTTCTAATTCTAATCCAATAATTAAAATAATTACTTCTGTGAGTCTCACCCAAGATAGAGATAACAACAGATAGATAGAGCACTGTTGTGCTCCCTTTTGAAAGTTATGGTGTTGCCTTACATCCACTATGCATTTGGTGTCTAAAAAATGCTAGACAATTTCCACTGATGTAAAATTTTGAAAAATATCTCAACATGGCAGCAATAACGGAAAATGTACAGAGCATGGTCACATGGATAATATCCCTTTGTTACCAGCTGGCTGTCACTGTGTCCGTCAGCAGCCATTTGCTGTTGTTTTGAGTTTCTGAGAATGTTCCCTGAAATATGCTGAATGCTCTGGAGAGAAATGATTATCCAAATGAAATATTATCTCTGATAGGTTGTTGTCATTGAGTTATGATGCACAGCCTTCCCTGTTAGTGATAGGGTACCTGCCTAGGTGCGGCAACCATGTGGAAGGATACATATCAGTGATAACTATCCAACAGGATCAATAGACAATATCCAAACAATTTTTTTATTAAAAAAATGTACGCTACTGTAGAGTGTCAGAATTTAGACAGGCAGCCGCCTGTGGGTGTACCGTTCTCTCCTAGCACAATGATGATGATTGGGGGCTGGGGCTTTAGGGCGCCGCAACAAATCTCCTAGCACAAAACAGGGAAAAGCTTAGCACCAGCCAAGATTAAATAAACCTTGGCATTGCAGCCTTGATAGTTAAAACTGAACGCACAGTAGATTTTATTTGTCTGCTGTGCCACGCATACAAATATTTTGGTATTGATAAAGGTACATGGCCTTAGGTACAACACAAAAAAGTATAGCATATCAATATAAGTATATATGTAAGCAGGTTAAAAGGCCTTGGGGTAAGCAGGCAGGTAGGTAGGTATGAAGGTACCTAAAACAAATAACACGCGATCACAGCTTCATCACAACCGCTCTCATCTGACGAGGGATTTATATAATTTAAGAAATCTATAACTAACAGATCAATATATAAACATAAACGGGTCTGTAAAAAGGTAAAAAGGGATAAGCAATATGACCTTGGGGTTACCGAAACTCTTTTACTCTTTGGTCACATGAACAGAATATCGAGTATTAAGCTCTTAGCTGAAAAGTTGAACGAATGAAAACCACGCATTGTGAAAAATGATGCACCAATTGGTTGTTTGCAGTGTTCGTGGGAGCTAAATCAGTTTGTAGAACAGATAGGTTTGGTCTCACAGCAGCAGTTTTATGCCTCCCAGCAATAATTTTGTTTAACACATGGTGCCCCTCCCCTTTTCTGGCTTTTTTTCGGGAGAGAGGAGAAGGCTATCGATTCGGACACCACGAAATTATCAGCTTATTTCTCAGAAATTTTGCCTTTTAAAATTTGTCTTACTGTTTATTTTAGGAATCACTTCGTAGGCTCCCAATGTATATTTATGTGTTGCCATTTGTCATTAAATCATCCCAAGTAAAGTCTTTACAATTTACTTTCTTGTGCAAAAACAAATATGAAAACAATTTGTCATGAAAATGTCCACATTTTTCAAGTTGCTAGGAAATGTGTCATCTTATTGCATATATTTTTATCATTTCCAAATGGCGGTCACCAACAATCGTCCCACAGCGTTTTATATGTTTCAAAACATTTAAAATGACACTATTCTGTTACTTGTACCATTCAGGGTCCTAGGATTAGTTTCAGTTTGGAGCTGGGGTGTGGAGTGGAAAATTGTGGCTCAAAATGAGCATAGAGAGTGGAAAATTAAACAACAAAAACATACGTTCTATGCTTTATCAATAACCAGTCACCCGCTCACCAGAATGAGTTATTACCTTTGCCAATTTGTACTTGTTTTCCCCTCCACAGGTTGTCAATATAATATTACATCCATAAATTAGTAACAGGGTTCATTTCCCATTGCAATGAGTGGAAAATTCACAGTAAAACTTGGGAAAAAGAGTGGACAATTAGTATTGATAGGGTGTAATTTTCCACCCAATTTCGCCAATCCTACGGCTAGGAACACTGGTTCCCCCTGCTGGCTGGATTATCTGACCGAATTCCCTCTGGGTCCAGTATTTTGCTCTTTTCTAGTGAGTTACTTCCCGTTTCGGCCTCATCTTTCGGGTTTTGGAGGACGGCTAACCTAACACCAGTTGAGATGCAAACGTGTTCCACAAATAGTTATATTCTGAAACTCCAAATTGTAATATTCTGACCACGGTTGTTTTAGCGTGGTAACGACCTATTAATAGGAATTATGTATTATATTTAATAATTAGGTATATTCTAGAGTCCAGAATATAACTCAGTTGTACACAAAGTTTGCACCTCCACGGGGAAATGCGGCAGCAGCATGGCCCGGGGATTAGCTTGACCCGAAGGGCTGAGGCCGAACCGAGGGTAACTCATTGAAGAGAGCAAAGTACCGGGACCAGAAAGCGGCCAGAAATCCAACGCTGCTGTTCACTGATCAATACTGTCCTATGATATTTCAAGATGTGGGCACTTAATATACCTTGTCTAAACCCAGCCCACAACCCAAACCTAAACCTAAGAGTATACCTATACTGCTTGAGTCAATTCAACAAAATGAGACCCATGTATATAACCGAAACAGCTGACATTTGCACTACACTGTATATTATAATATGTGTTATGTACCCTTAATTATCATATTTACTTTCTTACTTAAAAACAACAGTGATCACAGGGAAATTGACAACACAAAGTCTGGGAAAATGGATGTAACTTTTACTCATCAATGTCAGGTTCACTTTCACAGGATGGTAGCAAAGGGAGTATTATTTGTCATGTGATGTTACAGTGAGATGTGATTTGCTGGCTTTTGTTTCAGGTCTAGCCTTTATGAAAGTCACTCATCATGACAGAAAGAAATGGCCTTGCTGTACCATTACATGTTCAAAGACTTCAGCGAGCCCTTGACCTCACTGGGCTAATTCAGCAAATCAGGAAGTCCAGAGAAAACCTTGGCAGGTGCGGATTTGTGGTAGCAGTTAGGTTGTCATCAATTTGTCTTGTTTCAATTGTTAAGTGTTTACAGTACTTTAAAGATATTGAGTGCAACATATATGTTACAATTTTGTATCTTGTTAGTAGGGACTTCACTTGAAAAAAGTTTCCAATGGAATGGTATATAAGGATTTCTGGTTTTGATATATGAATGTTCAATGAAGACACAGCAACCTGTGTTGGATCAAGCTTTGCCATCTATCTTTTCTGCAACCCACTTTTGTATGCATAAGTTTAGTGACAAGCTTTCGTTATGTGATGATTTTGAATATGAGACCATTATTCTTGCAGTGCTTGCTATATGAACCCTGATGTATGTCATCCAGTTGTCTGAACTATAATGTTATGATAGAAACAAAGTCAGGCTCAGGTGTGCACTATCTATACCATCTGAGCTATGGAGAGGTCAACTGTGTGCCCACTGTGCCCACTGTTCCCACTGTTCCCACTGTTCCCACTGTTCCCACTGTGCCCACTGTGCCCACTGTGCCCACTGTGCCCACTGTGCCCACTGTGCCCACTGTGTCTGTTGTGCCCACTGTGCCTGTTGTGCCTACTGTGCCTGTTGTGCCCACTGTGCCGACTGTGCCTGTTGTGCCCACTGTGCCTGTTGTGCCCACTGTGCCCACTGTGCCCACTGTGCCCACTGTGCCCACTGTGCCTGTTGTGCCTGTTGTGCCCACTGTGCCTGTTGTGCCAGCAGTATCGGAGATGCCGGCTGGGAGCCCCACCCGGACAGTCTGGCTGCCAGCCTGGACGAGCTGGCCGACCCGTCGGACGTGGAGACTGCTGACACTGATCCCGAGCCGACACCACCTTCGGAGGATGGTCAGTACTCACAACTCCAGGTCTATAACAGACATCACCTATGATGCCTCATTTGTATGATGCATCTGTGCCACCATTAACCCACTCAATCCAACAGAACGTTACTCATTATGTCTGTATACAAATGATAACAGTATTGAATGCCAACTGTACGCTACTGGCTACAAACGTAAATGGATGTAAAATTGCTGCGAAGTTGGCCGAATGAGTGTGTAAATCCTACTGGCTGTGTATAATCTGCGTGTCTCGTACTCCGCCACTTCTCCCCGTCAGTCGTCCTGCTCTCACGGCGTCACAGCAGCTGTGTCTCTGCCCTGTTCCCCCGTCGTCAGACTGTGTCTCTGCCCTGTTCCCCCGTCGTCAGAGGACTCTTGGCTGGCCTCTGGGCTCTGACTCGGCTCTGTCTCACAGCAGCTGTGTCTCTGCCCTGTTCCCCCGTCGTCAGAGGACTCTTGGCTGGCCTCTCGGCTCTGACTCGGCTCTGTCTCACAGCAGCTGTGTCTCTGCCCTGTTCCCCCGTCGTCAGAGGACTCTTGGCTGGCCTCTGGGCTCTGACTCGGCTCTGCCTCACAGCAGCTGTGTCTCTGCCCTGTTCCCCCGTCGTCAGAGGACTCTTGGCTGGCCTCTGGGCTCTGACTCGGCTCTTGCCTTTACAGCAGCATGTGCTCTGCCCTGTTCGCCCGTCGTCAAGAGGACTCTTGGCTGACCTCTCCGAGCTCATCACTCGGCTTCTGTCTCGACCAGCTGATGTGTCTCTGCCCTGTTCCCCCGTTCCGTCAGAGGGGACTCTTGGCTGGCCTCTGGGCCTCCTGACTCGGCTTGTCTCACACAGCTGGTGTCTCTGCCCCTGTTCCCCCTCGGTCAGAGACTCTTGCTGGCCTCTCGCTCTGGACTCGGCTCCCTCACAGCACGCTGTGTCTCTGCCTGCTTCCCCCGTTCGTCAAGAGACTCTGGCTGGCTCTGGGGCTCGACCGCTCTGCCCCACACCAGCTGTGTCTCTGCCCTGTTCCCCCGTCGTCCAGAGGACTCTTTGCTGGCCTTGGGCTCTGGACTCGGCTCTCGCCTTACAGCAGCTGTGTCTCTCCCTGTTCCCCCGTCGTCAGAGGGCACTCTTGGCTGACCCTCTGGCTCTCGACTCCGGCTCCTGTCCCCAGCTGATGTGTCTCTGCCCTGTTTCCCCCGTCGTTTCAGATGACTCTTGGCTGGCCTCTGGGGCTCTGACTCGCTCTGCCTCAGCGCTGTGGTCTCTGCTGTTCCCCCGTCGTCAAAGGATCGTTGCCGCTGCCTCTCGGGCTCTGACTCGGCTCTCCTCACAGCAGCTGTGTCCTCTGCCCTGTTCCCCCGTCGTCAGAGGACTCTTGGCTGGCCTCTGATCCCTGCCCTGTTCCCCCCGTCCTCAGAGGACTCTTGGCTGGTCCTCTGATCTCCTGGCTCCTGCTTCCCCCGTCCTCAGAGGACTCTTGGCTGGCCTCTGATCCCTGTCCTGTTCCCCCGTCATCAGAGGACTCTTGGCTGGCCTCTGACTCGGCTCTGTTTCTGTTTCCCCGTCCTCAGAGGACTCCTGGCTGGCCTCTGACTCGGCTCTGTGCCGCTCCCGCCGTCTTCTGGCGGAGGACCTGCTCGGCTCCTCCGAGGACGACTCCTGGGACGAGGAGGACGAGCCGGAGCGGCCGCTCAACCAGCTGGACCTGGCGCGGCTACTGCAGCAGCACCGTATGCAGCGCAAACTCAGCCGCCAGTATCACCTCAACCCTGTGGTAAGGAGCACACGCCGGACTGGCAGTCAATGAATGCATTGATATCCTTAGGTTAATTTATGCGGTAATTGTGAAATCATTCGTTATTCGTATCATCTAGGGTTGATGCCGCTTGGCATAGTTTTGATGGTGCATAGGAAACAGTACGTGTGTTACAGCTAACAGTACACATTATGCCCTCCCTGACTTACCCTCTGCCCCCGTGTTTCAACCGAGCGGCTCTGTATACTCGGCGGGCACTACTCGGCTGGTCTGTGTGGTGCTGACAGGACATCCTCTCCCCTCAGCCGAGCGGCCACATGTACTACTCAGCTGGTCTGTGTGGTGCTGACAGGACTCCCTCTCCCCTCAGCCGAGCGGCCACATGTACTACTCGGCTGGGTTGCTGAGTGAACACGATCGCCACCCGTCGGCTGGTCCGGGACAGTCGGCCGGCGCCGGGCCACCGCTGGAGGACGACGCCGACAATGAGGAGGTAATGTCACCGCTCACCAGGCACCCGTTCACCACGCATAAGTTTACCAGACACCCATTCACCAGGCACCCGTTCACCTGGCACCCTTTCACCACGCAGAACTTCCCGATGGTGGTCACTAGTCGTCAGATCCCAACCGATAGCTTATAGCGCACGTTATTGTGGTCGGAAATCGGAATAGTCAAGTGTCTTCTGCAGGAGGCAGTAAGCCAATGTTTATGACTGGGTATTCCACTATTTGTGTACGGTGTCTGTGTTGTTTCGATCAGCAGCTGGTGCTATGTTCGCCGCTCCGTCTGACAACATCTCGGTCCGCCCACGTTTGTATGTCTGGCTGTCTGTGTAGAGTTTCCTGTCCATGGACCCCGGTCTGGAGCTGGACCTGGCAGAGGTGGCGCTATGTTCCGCCTCTGTCTAACACCTGTCTGTCTGTGCAGAGTTTCCTGTCGATGGACCCCGGTCTGGAGCTGGACCTGGCAGAGGTGGCGCTATGTTCCGCCTCCGTCTAACACCTGTCTGTCTGTGTAGAGTTTCCTGTCCATGGACCCCGGTCTGGAGCTGGACCTGGCAGAGGTGGCGCTATGTTCCGCCTCCGTCTAACACCTGTCATGTCTGTGCCAGAAAGTTTCCTGTCCATGGACCCCGGTCGTTGGAGCCTGGACCTGGCCAGAGGTGGCGCTATGTTCCGCCTCTGTCTAACGCCTGTCTGTCTGTGCAGAGTTTCCTGTCGATGGACCCTGGTCTGGAGCTGGACCTGGCAGAGGTGGACGGGGACGGCCGGCCAGTCACAGCCAGGAAACCCCGGCCGCTGGCCGAAACCCAGCGGCGCAGCTCCAAGAAGGCCGACAAACAGCAGCGGGACGCCATAAAGGTGGGGCGGACTGTCGGCCTGCTGGGCCGCCGGGTCAGCTGGCTGGTGATGTGTTACAGTTGGAGGGAAGGGGATACGGGGGGTCGCTCTCCTGGTGCCTGTGTGCGCATGTGTTGTACCGAATTTCTGTACTGTTTCGAAGACATTGTCTATGGCAATCCTCCAACACTTGTGTTGCACTGGATGCGGCAAAAACCTGGTCGGAAAGATACGCTGCGGACTTCTTTAGGGACGTGACCAGCAATGAGCCGTCCTCTGACCGTCACCCAGTGATCGCCCGGCCCGTCCACTGCCCAGCCAGCCGTCTGACTCGAGCCGTCTCGCCCCTCTGTGTCCCGGCCAGCCGTCTGACTCGAGCCGTCTCGCCCCTCTGTGTCCCGGCCAGCCGTCTGACTGCAGCCGTCTCGCCCCTCTGTGTCCCGGCCAGCCGTCTGACTGCAGCCGTCACGCCCCTCTGTGTCCCGTCAGGCCCTGGCGACTCAGCGCCGGAAGCTGTGGCTCTACATCAGTAAGAAGGAGATCGGCAAGGTGCAGCGCTCGCTGGTCAACGGAAGGAAGGACAAAGTGGTGATCCTCAGACGACTGGCCACCGGCTGTATGCGCGCCGCACGACAGAGGGCGCTGCAGGTGAGCACCCAATCCAGAGGGCGCTACAGGTCAGAACCCCGTCCAGAGGGCGCTGCAGGTCAGAACCCCGTACAGAGGGCGCTGCAGGTGAGCACCCAATCCAGAGGGCGCTGCAGGTCAGAACAGGTCAGAACCCCGTCCAGAGGGCGCTGCAGGTCAGAACCCCGTCCAGAGGGCACTATAACTGCAGGTCAGAACCCCGCTAGGGTGGGTGGCAGGTGAGGCTGTGAAGGGTCCGGATCGCCGGTGGTCGTTTTTTAACATCAGTTGGCTACTCATTGCGTACCCGCGTGCCTGTACGTGTGTTGGTGTGCTCCGTGTCTGTGTGTTTGCTGACATTACCCTGTGTATGTGTGTTCTGTGTAGTGCGTTTGTGTGTCTGTACTCTGTACCCTGACTGTCCCCTGTCGCCGGCGCCCACAGTCCCAGAAGACCGAGAAGGATGTGGCGGGCCGAATGAAGCGGCTGACCCGCGAGATGCAGACCTACTGGAAACACTACAACCGCGTCGAGAAGGAGACAAGGAAGCGGCTCGAGAAGCAGGAGATCGAGCAGAAGAAAATCAGCACTGAACTGCTCGAGGTATGAGAACCGGCACACGTCTCCATTATTTGGGGATGTAACTCTAGCTTAATGTTCACATTCATGTGTGCACTCAATTTAGATTGAGAGTTGACGCTCAATTTAAACTCATTTCAGTTGTTTTACTAACCAAGGTTTCGGTGAAGATACGCTGTATTATTACACCTTTTCTTAATGCGAGGCGGCATCTGTTCACCTCAATTCGGCATTTCTCATTTAAAACGACAGCATGACATACTGTTTGACACTATGCATCTCACATCGGCGTAAAGCACACTCCCGCGGCAAAGTCATTACAAATTGGACAGTGCACCGTGGACTGTCAATTTTGTAATGACCTTTGGCCGCGGGAGTGTGTTACGCCGATGTGAGATGCATAGAATATGTCAAACAGTATGTCATGCTGTCGTTTTAAATGAGAAATGCAGAATTGAGGTGAACAGATGCCGCCTCGCATTAAGAAAAGGTGTACTAAAACTATTACTATTACCCATTATTATCCAACTATTACCCAATATTATCCAACTATTACCCATTATTCTCATTAGTGTTGCTTTGAACGTTAACCGTGTCAGAGTAGCGACTTTGCTAGGTCTTGGTCCTTGGATGACGAAATCAGAAACATGACTGCCAAGCGGAATGGAGTTCACTACGAACCTGTGGCGCCCACCTGACGACCCGGAACCTCCCCGCCTGTGCTCCTTACAGGCGAAGCGTCAGCAGCGGAAGCTGAACTTCCTCATCACGCAGACGGAGTTGTGTGCCCACTTCATTGGTCCTAAGTTCGCCGGGCGCCGCCAGGAGGCCATCCTGGGTCACCTGGACGAGACGAGCGCAGACGCGCGCATCGCCAGCATAGACGACTACGACAGGTACGACACGACATACGACGATACGACAGGCTGGCTGGGCAGGGGCGAGGGATGGGCACTGATGGAACGAAACCAGAAACCATCGGTACAATAGCTGGCGACAGCTGAGTGTAAAGTGTTTTATCATGGTTTTATTGAGC
Source organism: Semibalanus balanoides (assembly GCA_014673585.1). Taxonomy (NCBI): domain Eukaryota; kingdom Metazoa; phylum Arthropoda; class Thecostraca; order Balanomorpha; family Balanidae; genus Semibalanus; species Semibalanus balanoides. The sequence goes on from VOPJ01002581.1 coordinate 23,558, forward strand.
TCACGTGCTGAGAAAATAGGATGCCTGTAGTTACGACGTTTTTAATGCCAAATCACGGAATGTGCACATGTTGTTAGTTCTGCGTAACCGCAGCGCATGCTGTCCTTTCTGACACGGCGCAACTTATGTCATCTGACTGTCTCCCCCTCTCCCCTGTCCCCGTCTCACTCCTGTCTCTATCTCCCCTCCACAGCGAGGCGGCCAAGTCTCTGGCCCTGCAGAACGCTCGAGCGGCGGCAGAACGGAGTCACCAGTACACGGCTCAGTTTGAGCTGGGTGCCGGCCGGAGCGGGGCCTCCGGGTCCGCAGCCGGCCGGAGCGGGGCCCCCGGGTCCGCAGCCGGCCGGGGCGGGGCCTCAGGGTCCGCAGCTGGGCCTGCAGCTGCTGCAGCAGCAAGCTCAGGGTCGCTGCGGCTGGGGACGGCCGAGCCTCAGCCGGCCAGCGACTACCCGCAGCCCAGTCTGTTCCAGGGCAGTCTCAAGAGCTACCAGCTGAAAGGCATGAACTGGATCGCCAACCTGTTCGACTCGGTGAGCGCCTCCCGGTGGAATGAGCTGGTCAGGTTTGGCAGTCAGTGTTCCTCGGTGCAGGGGAAACTGAACGAGCGTGGTTATAGGGGGGAGTGTGCATTGCTGCGGCTACGGCTTGTCTGACTGTCCGTTGGTCGCTGTAGTTTGGCTTCTGTCATATAACTCGGACAGGTCACACTAGTCCAGCATGTCAATATGTCAGTTTATGTGTATTTGATATAAAAACTGAGTTTATTTCAAATGGATTGACCTAGCCTGTTCATCATAATTCATACCAAACTTCCTATCAGGGTTATAACACGTCACGTCACGCAAGAATCTCGCCCAGCGCCTTGACTAGCCACGGCTTGACTCGTCTCGTAATTCCCCTGACTGCAGGGCATTAACGGTATCCTGGCTGACGAGATGGGTCTCGGTAAGACGGTCCAGACGATCGCGTTCCTGGCGCACCTGGCCGAACATTACGGCATCTGGGGGCCGTTTCTGGTCGTGTCTCCTGCGTCCACCCTACATAACTGGCAGCAGGAGCTGGCCAGGTTCCTGCCGGCGTTCAAGGTGGTCCCCTACTGGGGAAACACGCAGGTCAGTGCTCACTGCTCAGTCAACTGGCCGCAGAGGCAGGATCTGCCAGCGGGGGACATGCAGCTTCCGTTTCTCTTTCAAGTGACTGCAGTAGTGAGCATTACATTGAGGCTTAGGAATAACTTCCTCGTCGAAACCAACATCTTCAGCATAAGTGTTTATTGTCGCAATTTGTGTAGCATAAAACTTATCGTTAAAACGTTACAATTACAGACTTCAGCCGCGCCCGCCGTGCGACTGACAGTGTGCGTGCCTTTGTGCTGCCGTACTGGCCGACAGGACCGTAAGGTGCTGCGGACGTTCTGGGAGCAGACGAACCTGCACACGGAGGAGGCCAGCTTCCATATGGTGGTCACCTCCTACCAGCTGGTCGTCTCCGACATCAAGTACTTCAGCAGGATCGACTGGCGTGCAATGGTTTGGACGAGGTCAGGCTATCAAGAGTACAGCAGGTGCAGTCATTACAGGGGGCGAGACAGGGCGGCGGGGGGGGGTAGACAGGGCAGGGCAGACAGTGGGGGGGGGGGCGAGACAGGCAGCGACGGGGGGGCGAGCACAGGACAGGGCAGTCAGGGAAAACAGGCAGACAGGCAGGGCACACGGGGGGGGGAGCGAGGGCGCTGTGTTGGAGGGGTGGCAACTTTGTAAGATATTGTGTGCGGCGGTAGCACGTCTGTCATTTTGTGTATGTGTATAATCCGGAAGACTCGACGTTTTTCGTTATTGAACGACATTTCTGTCCACAGCTCACACCATTGTGTAGCTGCTGCTCACTGTTTTGCTAAATGGCAGCTCTAATCGCGCACCCAGCCCCCACGCGGAGTAGCTGCCCAATCCCATAACGCCGTGCCGCCGCCGCCCTGGCTGTGTCCGGCAGTCAGCGCTGGAAGAGCCTGCTGGGCTTCAAGTGCCGCAGCCGTATCCTGCTGACGGGAACACCGATCCAGAACTCGATGGCCGAGCTGTGGGCGCTGCTGCACTTCATCATGCCGTCGCTGTTCGACTCGCACCGCGAGTTCAACGACTGGTTCAGCCGCGACATCGAGAACCACGCCGAGAACCGGCTCAAAGGAGACATGGACGAGAGTCAGTAGTCTGAGAACCGCGCCGAGAGCTGCGTCCAGGCCCTTGTTGACGTTAATGCTGCTGGGCTGCTAGAAACGAGCTCACATATTTTGTCATTCTTCCGACGTAAAATGACCTGGAGATTCAGGCTCGGTCGCTGCTTAAATCCGGACTAGATGTCCATTTGTATGCATCACTTTGCATGTTTTGTGAGCATCATATTTCGTCCCTTTCGGCAGCTGATGCTTGTATGTGTGTTTGATCGTCAGCGCACCTGGGTCGCCTGCACATGATCCTGAAGCCTTTCATGCTTCGACGTGTCAAGCGGGACGTGGAGAACGAGCTGTCGGACAAGATCGAGGTGATGGTCTACTGTCCGCTCACCATCCGACAGAGGCTGCTGTACCAGGTCAGTGGTGGTGATGGAGGTGATGGTCCACCATCCGACAGAGGCTGCTGTACCAGGTACAGTATGACTGCACTGATGGCCTCGGCACCTTGAAGTACCACGCCAGTCCCGCAGATTTGATCACCGTGTCACCCTTTGATAAATTTGCTATAATGTGCTCGATCAGTTGTTTTAAGTGACGCTCCTGAGGGCGGTTTAAAGGGAGTGTGCCTACTCACATTGGTCATGTGGAGTTGTTGACACTAGTTTGTAGAACATATTTTTCTGAATTAGCCATGTACTTCATTTCCCCCAGAATCACTTTAGTTGATGAGATATTTCCAAAGTCGCCAATCACATACTGGCAGTACATTAATTATCGATAGTCGCCAGAGAGCTTTCGCTACTAGAAGCTGATTGCTCTTAAAATTACAACGCTAGCATATATTGTTAGCTCTGGCAATAGAAAACAATTCGTGAGCACTGATAACAGCTGCCGAACAGATTCTCGATCCTGTAAACCAAACCTATACATTGCTCATAAAGGTTTGTTATCGTCTTAGCGCGCCATTATAGGTAACATCTTTCGCTATTCTTTTATAGGTGACGATCGTTTATGAGTTTTGAAAACAAAACAAATGCAAACAGAATATAAGTAAAATTCAAACTAAAGGGCTCCAGACGTGAATTTTATCGTAACCAATAATCAAAGCAATAGCTTCTTACCGTAAGAAAAATATATTTGGCATTTCAAAAGAGTATGCACACTCCCTTTAAGTACTACGTTTCGTTCGTATTGTCTTGTTTTGTTACGCGCAATAAAGAGGAGTATTCATAGTCAGCCCACCATGGCTTGTCTCACGCCTCTCGCGGCACGCTGTTAAACGCCAAGTGGCCGTGTGTTACCAGTCTGACTGTCCTGACGGCCGGCTCCCGGCTCACCGCTGCCTTCTGCTGTTCGGCGCGTTCCTCTGTCGGCTGCTGCTGTGTGGTACAGTCACGCTGTGCTGTTCAGTCACGCTGTGCTGCGTCTGACAGTGAGTGTTCTGCCGGCCCTCCTCAGGGTCTGAAGAAGAAGATCAGCATCGATGAGCTGCTGCGGAGTGCCCAGGGCGGCGGCCAACACAGCCAGGTCACCACCAGTCTACTGAACCTGGTGATGCAGTTCAGGAAGGTTGGTCACGCTGTTTATCTCTCATATGCTGCTGCACTGTGATCGCCGTCATGTCATTCGTTATTATTCGCACCTCGTCGAGCTGCTGTGCATTGTGATCGCGCCGCCCCTGCTGACGGCCTGTCTGTGAACGTCACTATACTCTGTGCCAGCTGTTCTCCGTGTCACCACCCGCCCTCTCTCTCTCTCTCTCTGCTCAGGTGTGTAACTACTCCGCCCTCTCTTTCTCTCTCTGTTTAGGTGTGTAACCATCCGGAGCTGTTTGAGCGGCGGGACGTGTACAGTCCGTTCTTCGTGAGACTGCCGGCCTACTGTCTGCCGCGGCTGGTGTTCAGGGACGGACTGCTGTGTCGGTCAGTATACTGTACTGTGTACCTGTGTGACGTGTACAGTCCGTCTCTTCGTGGAGGCTTGCCGGCCTACAGTCTGCGCGGCTGGTGTTCAGGGACCGGACTGCTGTGCCGGTCAGTAATACTGTAACTGTGGTCTTGTGGCTGACGTGTACAGTCCGGTTCTTCTGAGAGCTGCCGGCCTAGCTGACTGCGCGGCTGGTGTTCAGGGACGGACTGCTGTGCCGGTCAGTATACTGTACTGTGTACTGTGTGACGTGTGCAGCCCGTTCTTCGTGAGGCTGCCGGCCTACAGTCTGCCGCGGCTGGTGTTCAGGGACGGACTGCTGTGC